>SKCR01042625.1:0-57541 GCA_019454045.1 Zanthoxylum bungeanum
ATCTTCATGCACCTCTCGGCCATTGAAGAAAATTGAGAGAGTAAAGTCTTTTGGCCATTGGCCGAAACTAGTAGAGAAAAAAAGGAAGAGAATGCGTTGGTTTGTGTATTTGGTTTTCCAAAAACTAATACCAAAATTCAAATCCAAAGTACAAGGCATTTAAGCCTTCCAACCACTCCCATCAATCACAAATGACTAACATCACATCACTCAAAGTGACAAGATATCCATCACTTGAATGATTAATGATTTGACGCTTGATGTGACTTGTGGACCGCACTTAAATTCAAAACGTGAGTGGGCCCGCAAACACTCCCGAATTAACGAATTTTCTGTTGCGACGTAATTAAATCAAATTTAATTAAATAATTATGTCTAGCAAAATTATTTTTCACGTCGCTCACGAATTAATTCTAAATTAACTCGTTCGCCCGAATTAAAATCTAATTTTAATTCTGCGTCGAAATCCAATTTCGTTTAATATATCGAATATATTATTTATCGATTAATTCTAAATTAATCGTTCTCTCTCTTTAAATAATATTTTATCCCAGATAAAATATCTTCGTAATTAATCCCAGATTAATTTTCTCTCTCATCTAATTAATCCCAGATTAATAATGTGCGAGTCATACGTCATCGGTGAATCTTCGGGAAGCGACCCATGAGATCCCCAGATATGTTGGCAGTAAATCCGGTCGTCGGACTATCCGAACACGTACGTACTTAGTCCTACGTTTTTACCGATTTACAAGACATGGTTGGCTTCTAGCAAAGCACCGTGCCTACCCAATTCTCCAGAAATATTCTTAAAGGAATATGTAATCTTTATCAGGCGTAGTATACATGTATTGCGTATTGCGATCCAGTATCAGATGTCACGTGCTAGGCATGAGGCTGGAATTGTGTCTGCCCCGTACGAATCACATATTGGATCTCTGGTAACTAGTCTCTTTAATCGGATAATCATGACCTAGTCATATTATCCCGATGACTGCAGTACATAAGAGCACCAGTTCCGTATCCTACGTGATCATCATCTCCACTATGACTGGAGTGATACTTCTGTCTTGACATCACACCCAATACACTACGATTCTCAATATACCGAGAAGAGGCGTACACAGAACCTGTTAAAGCCCTGGACGACCAAAACCAAAGTGTATTGATTGTCGCAAGTATTAGCGGTGCAAGTCTCAGGTTAAGACCAAATACACCTACCCTGATTCGGACTTCCATAGACACATAGTCATACTACCAATGGAATTCCGAGGGGTCTATCCAGAGCGAAGCTGTTTCCGTACCATCGGTAAACACAACCTCCTATTACACTTGCATGAGTATCCAATACCCAAATATATGAGAACTATGTCGTTATGCTCCCACAACGCGCACAAGTGTAATACTAGTCTATTCTGCATTATCGATGTCCAATCTCGATAATACTACGACTAGGGATATTTAATGATTAAACATTCGTGGATTGATATATTCTCATATCATCTCAATCCGGAACTAATCATAAGGACCTTTTATCATTTATATATCTTGGTACTCTAATTACAAATGATAAAAGAGCAATTTCCTTTGTCACATAGTTAATTTGTACAACAACACCATTATCTCTACAAATAGTGATGCTATGTGTCATAATTGTCCAACATTTATGATAAAATCTCATAAAGCACAGTTCTAAATTATTTATTTTATCGAATATTTTCTTAATGTTCATATTTCATTAATGACACTACTAGTCGTCTTAAAATATGTAACAACTGTTTATACAGAACAAGTAACTATCCAATAGTCACAAGTTCTGATATCAAATATCAAAACAGTTGTTGAACTTTATTTTAAATAACTAGACTGGAGATTCGGTATCCAATACCTACAGTTGTCGTATTGTGAGAATCAAAATTCTCTATACACAACTATACGCATCTCCTTTCTTAAGCTTTATAATTTTCGTTCAATTATTCACAATGATTGTTAATAATTGATTAGCAAACTATGTCAGACACATGACTTCTAAAAGTCACTAAAAGCAAAGAAACGTCATTAAAGGATAAATAAAAACTAAATGGGATTTCTTAATGCCAGTCAAGAACCTCAAGACATGAACTATTCAAGTCAATTCTTACTACATAAGAAACAATTCTAACTAGAATAATATCCTAAACACATATATCTTGTTAGATTACCTAATCGCGACTTAGAAACTAAGTCACAAACCATCTTGATTTTCAAGAAAATCGGAATAACAGTTCCCGATGGTTTCAACTAATCTAACAATATCTAAGTCTACTGTTTTTCTAGAACCTATTCTAGAACTACGCAACCATAAGTAAAGTCAAAAAACCTATATATTCAAGTAATATACTATGTAGTGGATTAGAAGTATAAATATATTAAACAATATAGAATATAGGAAAACGAAAGCAGTATTTTCCAAAATATTACACACTGCTTAAGTTATGGATTTTAAACTCAGTAGTGTCTCCCACTACTTTACGTAATATTGTAATCCCCAACGAAAAACATGAATTCAATAATTAAATCGAATTCCATAGTGAGAGTAGGATCCCGTGAATATATTTTGACTCACAGCTTTGGCACGATCTCGCCTACGTATATTCATTAGGTAGACAACTCATTATCAATCACTCACCAGTGACTCCTGGTTTTGGTCCTGACCATTTCTCGCCTAAGTATATTCTTTGCCACTAAGTTATAAGACCACGCCTAAGGGTCGCTGCGTCTTATGACTCATAAAAGTCAAAACATTGTCAATAGTACGATTTAGGGACAAATTGGTATTGGTCAGTCTGGTAAAGCCTAGTCCTGCCAATACGGTTTAAGCCCTTTGGGTCTATACTTTACAATGGGAGGCAATTTTTAGACTTAAATTATTATTGAGGATTTTAGCAAGTTTAAGTGAATAACTATCAAATGGATTCCTCCATTGAAAATTCCCCAGAGGGAGGGTGGAGCGAACTCTCTTAAATACCCTTACCTCATAGGCTCTTATTGCCTTGGTGACAGGAATAAACAATAGATCCTCCAAATTAGTCCAACACTTTAAATATGCTTTAAGGTAAGCTTTGAGTAAATGATTATCTAGATGTCTTCACAGCTTTTCCTTTTGGCTATAAAAAGGTAGTGAGTGAAGGAAGACAACAAATCATTATCTAACTCTTGTAATACCTTTGGTTAAATTAACTTTAGTTTGGAAAGTTTTATTAACCCATTGGTCCTAACCCACTTGTATATTTTACAATGTCTTTTATTATAAACAAGTGATTTATATTTATTAGCCTTAAAGGTAATAATCTAAAAGTTCATCACGGAATAATTACTTAGCTAAGGGATAAGCAATACACTCTCTATTTCTTAGAAAGTCTCTAGATGCTTGCACCCTAAAATAATCATGTCAATTCTAATCATACATAGAATCATCAAGCATATGAGTTTTAATATTTTGGAATTAATTTAGGCATTAAATAACTTTGATTAATATTTATTATGATATTGTATTTTATTTTATTCAAATAAATTTACTATTCACGTTTTTCTGCAGACGAGTGAACTTTAAATGCAATTTCACAGTTTAAATCATGCAGCAGAAAATTAAAATTATTATGCCAATTTCCCTTTGCCCAAGACCCATTTGTTTTGATTATTCTACAAGCCTAGGCATGTTACTATATATTCTGAGCATAAAACTCATAAAACATGCAAAGAACATAAACTTAAACATGATAACTATCATAAGAACTCTAATTAAAAATAAAGAAAGAAAAAGACTTACTTGAACCGAAGACTCATCCAGTCCTCCCTCCAATCTACAAGCTTTTCTTGAAATCAGCAAGCTCTTCCACGTTCCAAAGAGCCACCCAAGTGTGTGGCCTCTAAAGGTGCACACACTAAATCCAAAACTCAACGGCAAGACTACGCCTTGAATGCATATGTATTTTGCCCTTGGTGCTAGCCTAGGCAAATACCTCAAAAATTTTAACTTGAGATTCCTCTAGTCAATTAGACTTAAGGATCCTCAAAATCATGGCTTACTCTTAAACTTTAGAGTTGCTCACTTATATAAACCCAAGATATGAAAGGTTTTGGTGTAAAAATTTGTAAAGAATTCTTTGGGTTTATATAGGTGCTCCAAAGACAACAAAATTAATTAAGAATCCGATGTGGGATAAATGCTAATTAAATCTTAGCCATTAGATCTTAATATAGTGGTTTAATGAGATTATAAAACCCTAATAAGAGTTAGAGCCGAATTGGAATTCAAAACAAATAAAAAAACACATATTTTTTTATTTTTTTATTCATTTTTCCAATTCCCAAAGTGCCCCTATCGTCATTCACCAATCCCTAAGCCACTTTGGAACCTCATAAATGATATGTTCAATAATTAAACACATTGAACCATTTATGAACAATTCATACAACAATCATATATGCTGTTAAATTTGTATTGTGCACTGTTAACCATTGATTTCGACTTTGTTGTGTGTGACCTTTTGGGTCCCCTCAAGTTGGACATGAAATGAATCGTGATAATTTAATCGAACATAAATTATCCTCTGATCAGATGGTCGTTCGATTTCAATGACCAAGGTTGACATCTAACAACATGCCAAGGCCCCCAAATGAGAAGGAAAGATATATACCCATTTTGTATGTGATTTATATATGATACGGTCCCTCACCTCACTATATCCCCACCTTTTGACCTAGGGTATGGAAAATGTCTACCCATATGGTCAAAGGTATGATGTTGATAGTGTCATGAATCGTGCTAACCCAAGAATCTCACATGATTCTTCCGATGCGGCCACAGTCTCAAGCACTGATCACACATATAAACCCGCGAACTGGAATACTACTCTTATAAGAAAATATTATCCGAGAGAGTAGCGATTCTCTGTTGTATTTTTACAAACTTCATGTGTTTCAACAAATGACCCAATCATACCCTTATGACCGGATCTTTTGAACCGGGGAAGGAGAATGTCAAAGTTATTTGATCCACACATAAGATTGTAAAGACCTCAAGTCTAAGGACTAGTCATACAATTGATACATGAAAGTTCTCATAGACACATGAGATAAACATTTCATGTGAAAACTTTCGGCGGTCATTTCGATGGACACAAGCAACTCATGCATCCATGTGATACACCAAGGGGACGGATCTCCACTAGTAGCCTATGAGATTGACTACCTCATTTAAGGGCGGATCATATCATCATGCTAGTCTCTCCGCTTTGTGAACACCCAGATTATTCACAAAACTATGACTAGGAACGTTTGAGAGTAATGATTCTCATAAGGCGTGGAAGCCATCATCTTATTACTCCAAGGGCTTTATTACAATGTTTGATGATTCATATAATTTATGTAAGACACGTATAATAAAGATTGCAATTTTATTAATTAATGAAAATATTACAGATATATATACATATAGCCCATCCATAATTGGGTATAGGGCATATCCCTAACAATCTCCCACTTGCACTATAGCCAACTAGTATGAATCTGGACACTATACTCTCGGGTGTGCCTATCATGCTTTTGTTGAGTCAGCCCTTTAGTCAGAGAATCTGCAAGATTATATTATGTGGGTATTTTCTCTATAATAACTTCTTTTCTCTCAATAATCTCCCTGATGAGATGAAATCGCCTGAGTACATGCTTGGATTTCTGGTGGGACCTGGTTCATTTGATTGAGCAATGGCGCCCGTGTTGTCACAGTACATCGTGACGCCATTCTTTATTGCGGGAAGCACTTCCAGCTCCGTGATGAACTTCTTTATCCAGACTGCTTCTTTAGCTGCCTCAAATGTTGCAATATACTCGGCTTCAGTGGTGGAGTCCGCTGTAGTTGATTGATTTGAGCTTTTCCAACTGACAGCTCTGTCATTCATAGTAAATAGATATTCTGTTTTCGATCTGCTGTCATCCCTATCGGTCTGAAAACTCGTATCACAGTAACCAATGACTTTCATCTCAGAACAATCTCCGTATGTCAAGAAAATATCCTTAGTTCTTCTCAGATACTTGAGGATTATTTTGACAGCTGTCAAGTGTTACTCACCAGGATTTTCCTGATACTTGCTCGTTATGCTAAGAGCATAAGAGACATCAGGTCTTGTACATAGCGTGACATACTTGATCGATCCTATTGTTGAAGCATAAGAGATCCTACTCATAAGCTCTATATCTGAATGAGTATGTGGACAATGCTCCTTAGATAATTTGATTCCACGACAAGTAGGTAAATTACCTCTTTTGGAATCTTCCATTTTGAATCTTTTCAAAACTTTATCTATGTACGTAGATTGAGAAAGTCCTAACATCCTTTTAGATCTATTACGGTAGATCTTAATGCCGAGGATGTAGGCTGCTTCTCTCAAATCTTTCATCGAGAAATTCTTAGATAACCATTGCTTGGTGGCTTGCATCATGGGAATATCATTCCCGATATGTCATTGACATATAATAAAAAAATATAACAGCACTCCCACTACTTTTCCTGTAAACACAAGGCTCGTCTACATTTTTGATGAAGTCAAATTCTTCGATTGTCTCATCAAATCGTATATTCCAACTTCTGGAGGCTTGCTTGAGTCAATAAATGGATCGTTTAAGCTTACATACTTTATTATGATCATCCTTAGATGCAAACCCATCAGGTTGTGTCATATAGACTTCCTCTACGAGGTTCCCATTAAGGAAAATTGTTTTGACATCCATCTGCCAAATCTCATAATCAAAGTATGCAGCTAGTGCCAGTAAAATTCGAATGGACTTTATCATTGCAACAGGCTAGAAGGTTTCGTCATAGTCAATTCATTGGATTTGTCTATAACATTTCGCCACCAACCTAGCCTTATAGGTTTGGATGTTGCCTTCTGCATCAGTTTTACGCTTGTAAATCCACTTGCAGCCCATGGGTTTTAATCCTTTCAGGTGCATCCACCAAGTCCCAGACTTGATTCTGATACATAGAGTCTATTTCGGATTTCATGGCCTCAAGCCACTTGATTGAATCAATGTCACGCATTGCTTCGTCATAACTGGTGGGATCGTCATTATCAATGACCTAATCATGTTCCTTATCAATATGGAAACCATATCTTTCAACCTCATATCTTTCCCTACCAGACCTTCTAAGTTCATACCTTGTGGTTGTTCCGTCGCTGCTCTTTTGAGGGGCCTGTGGTTTAGTTCTATGTTAGTTTGTTCTTCTCGTACCTCATCGAGGTCAAGTCTACTCCCACTATATTTCTTGAGAAGGAATTCATTCTCTAGAAATTTAGCATTTCGTGAGACAAATGTTCTTTGTTCATTTGGGACGTAGAACATGTATGCTCTTGAGTTCAAGGCATATCCTACAAACTTACATTTAACTGCCCTATCATCTAATTTGTTAGTTTGTGTGAGCTTAACATATGCGTCACATCCCCAAACTCTTAGATAACTAAGACTAGGACGTTTCCCAGACCATAACTCATATGGTGTTTGACTAACAGTCTTGGAAGGAACTTGGTTTAGTAGTAGTGTTGCAGTTTCTAAAGCAAGACCCCAAAATGAAAGAGGTAGATCTGTGTCTGGCATCATTGATCGGACCATATCTAATAATATCCGATTTCTTTTTTCGGAGACCCCATTATGCTGTGGAGTTCTCGGAGGAGTCCACTGGGAAACAATGTCATTTTCTCTCAAGTAATCTTGAAATGCGTCGCTTAAGTATTCACCACCTCGGTCAGACTTTAGTGACTTAATACTTTTATTAAGATGTATTCTACTTCAGCTTTTAAGTCTTTGAATTTCTCAAAGGCTTCAAATTTGTACCGCATAAGGTACACATACCCATATCACGAGTGATCATCGATAAAGTTAATGAAGTAGGAGATTCCACCTCTAGCGGTGACTGACATTAGTCCGCATACATCAGAGTGTATGAGTTCTAATGTCTCCGATGCATGTTGTCCTTTATTTTTGTTGGGTAATTTGATCATTTTACCAAGTAAACAAGACTCACAAGTTCCATAAGGTTCATATTTGAAGGGTCTGAAATACCCATCCTTATGTAGCTTAGTTAATCTTGTTTCATTGATATGACCTAAGCGACTGTGCCATAGAAGTGATTCATTGAGATTATTCGAGTTAACATTGTATATATTAGAGGCTGAACATTCTTTGTTAGTTTGTAAGAAATAGATACCATTATTCAAAATACCATCTCCATATTTTATTTCATTAAAATAAATAGAACATTCATTACAACTTATTAGGCATGAAAAGCCTTTATTACATAAAGAAGAAATTGAAATGATGTTTTTTACTAGATAAGGTACATAAACACAATCCTCCAAGTCCAAAACTAAACCATTCGAAAAAACTAATGAATAAGTCCCCACGCACAATGCAGCCAGTTTTGCTCCATTACCCATGCGTAAGTCAACCTCCCCATGATGGAGTCTCCTACTGTTTCCCAGGCCCTGCACATTGTGACACAAGTGAGTCTCACAACCGGTGTCAAGCACCCAAGTAGAAGGTTCAGAGTTTTGAGAATATAGTTCAATCATATACAACATACCTGAAGCATTGGGCTTATTGGCCTCTTGGGCTTCCTAGCTTCATTGGCTTTCAAGGATCTGCAGTCTTTCTTCCAATGACCCTTCTTTCCACAAAAGAAACATTTCCCCTTTTCCCTTTTTCTCTCCTCTTACCATTGGGCTTTAGGTGATTTGGAGCCTAATGGATTTAGTGCTTGGAGTGCCAATCCAAATTGTACATTTTATTATTTATTAATAAAATAACTACATTTTTCATTTCATACCCTATTAATGGTATTGTCATTACGCGTATTAAATTGATGTATCGATATGCTAAGAATGACATCGACCTTAGAATAGTCTTGACACTAGGTGTAAACTATTCTTAAAGTAAATATTCATAGTCTTTGTTTTGGAATACGGTCGAATTCCTATAACCTAGAAGACTAGCACATGTTGTATATTGGAATTGGAGTTCCAATGGTTTAACGCGATGTACCATGAGTTTTGGAAAATCATATAGACATATGGGTATTTTGGAGCGAATACTGAATGACTCATTGGTGATTCCTAATAGTTGGAAGTACACACCATCGTCAATAGGAATCTCCTCGAGTCGAGTAGCATATATAATCCTTTGACTATAGGATAGCATTGATTTTGTATGAGATCCTCCACACTTAGATGCCATGTATGTCAGAAACCTTTCATGGTCTGGCCTCTAGATGTTTGTTGGGTGTGGACCGATGCACACAGTAATCAAGTGCGAAGCACGATAGGATCTGTCGGCCCATATGTGTACCATAAGGGTTTAGGTATCCATGTTAGTAAAGTCACGATTCTTAAATCTTTGGCCAAAGTCGATCACCTAGGGTGGATCGCATCAGTTATGAAGAATCGTGGACATGTCGACATGAGATGTGCGTCTTAGAAACTTGACGGTATATTCTATGTTTCCTAAGCACAACTCAGATAGCCTACGACGGAGGAATTGTTAAACATATGTGATGACCTCGACTTGTATAGTTCAGAAAGGTCGTTCGTGTTCTTTGCGAATTTAGAGGTGGCCGAATTGTATACACAGTAGCTAGGCTTATATGAAGAACGTGTCTGAACTTAGAGAGTCCCAATATGAAGTGTACTCGTTGAGCACTTGGGTAGCCGATTATTTTTGGAAAAATATAATATTCGATATTATAATTATCAACTAAGATAATCAAGTGTTATTGGATAACATTGATTATTACTTTGACCTAATTGAATTAATGGATTAATTCAATAATTACACAATGGCTTAATTATAGAATCATAATTATCTCTAACATTTGAGGATATTATGGTAATTGTAAGTTTGTAATAATATGTGATTTCGGCTTGATTTAATTGGATTAAATCAAGGTGGCAAACATTTAACTAATCCATTCCTAATCTTTGGCTTGATTTAATTGTATTAAATTAAAGTGGGAGACAATGGAGATTAGTCACACCTAATTATACATATTTGGACAAATTAGATTAAGCCCACTTAAAAGTTGATTACAACTTTTATTAATTAAAAATTGCCTAAATTTTGCTATAAATAGCAAGCTTTAGGAAGGTTTTAATTACAAGTTCAAATACAAGCATAAGAAAATTCTTGAGAGATTAGCCTAAGTTAGAGAAGTGTTTAGAGAAGCTTGTGAGGTCTCTACAACATTTCATCTAGGATAAATCAAGATTGGATCTTGAAGTGAAGCTTGGAAGCATTGGAAACAAGATTGGATCTTGGAGTCAAGCTTGCACACCTTGGAGGTTCTCCAAAAATTTCAACAAATGAGAAGTAGATTGGATCTTGCATCAAGCTTACTAGGTAATGTTTTATCCTCTCCAAATCTATGTTTATTTGTGTATTAGATGCATGATCACATAGCTTAATGTTGAATAAGGCTAATCAATTGTGTTATGATACTTTAGAAGTATAAACACAACATGCTTGTAATTAGGTCAAAATGTTCATGTTGGACATGGAATAATTAATAAGAGTTTGGAACTCTAAATTAAAGCTTAGAGCTATGGCTACCATTCTAGATTCACTTGACCACTTTTAGGTGGACTAGAATTGTTCATGAGACATTTTTAATTGGGATTCTAAAATGGTTTGTGTATTGGATTCAAAATTTACGCAAATACGTATTTAGAATAAATTTATGTTTTTTGAAAAATATTTGATATTTTAAAAGCTAGATTTTTATTCTATAACATGTGTTTATGTTGGTTTTGAAATTAAAAACTAATTTTGGGTGTTTTTGAAGTGTCTAGGGAAGACCGGAAATTTTATTGGGTTATAAAGGTTCTGCGGGCTACAGTGCCGCGCGCACTGTGTAGCGTGTGGTGCCCTTCGCGCGCGCTGATTTTGTTTTGCTTCGTTCGGGAGCTTCCGGACTCCGATTCAGTCCCGATTTTTTCCTATACACTCATAATGGAATATAGTATTTCATCAAATGATTTAAAATTACACCCATACTTGATATCCATGGGTTATACCCATTTCCGCTTGCCCGGGGCACCGATCCGACCCTAGGGGTTCCACAACTGCCCCAACAGAGCCTTGGCCTTGGCCTTATTTTCTTTGGGCCTTGTGGCTTCAGGTCCATACCCGTAAGCATGATAAATGTTTAAGCTCTGGTTTCAAGTCATTCTCTGCTTGCTTTATCAGATTGTGCAATTCTGCTAAAGTAGCTTATTATTAGACAGATGAAACTGCATAATAAAATTAGAGAAGTCTTTTGGTAAGGACTGAAGAATTAGATCATGACCTATCTCATGATCCATGATGAACCCGAGGTTGGCCAATTTTTCAATGTGGCCAATCATCTTAAGCACATGTCCACTAACAGATCCTTCATTATACCTTGTTTGGAATAAGACACATGACACTTGGAATCTCACGGTATGAACGGAAGTTGCATACAACTCCTTCAAGTGAAAGATGATGGGTTGAGCATCCATATCTTCGTGAGCTTTCTGAAGTTCGTCCGACATAGCCAAGCATTATGTAAAGTGCTTGATCATCATCATCGACGTGTTTCTTCCAAGCATCAAATGTATTTTGGTCAGCATCTTCTGCGGGTTCGGGGGGAAATGGTCTTTCAAGAACATAGAAAATAATTTCTTGTCGTAAGACAATTTTAAGTCCTTTGGGTCTATACTTTACAATGGGAGGAAAATTTTAGACTTTAATTATTATTGAGGATTTTAGCAAGTTTAAGTGAATAACTGTCAAATGGATTCCTCCATTGAAAATTCCCCAGATGGAGGGTGGAGCGAACTCTCTTAAATACCCTTACCTATTAGGCTCTTATTGCCTTGGTGACAGGAATAAACAATAGATCCTCCAAATAGTCAAACACTTTAAATATGCTTTAAGATAAGCTTTGAGTAAATGATTATCTAGATGTCTTCACAGCTTTTCCTTTTGGCTATAAAAAGGTAGTGAGTGAAGGAAGACATCAAATCATTAGCTAACTCTAGTAATACCTTTGGTTAAATTAACTTTAGTTTGGAAAGTTTTATTAACACCTTGGTCCCACCCCACTTGTATCTATTATAATATCTTTTAATATAAACAAGGGATTTATATTTATTAGCCTTAAAGGTAATAAATCTCTAAGTTCATCACGGAATAATTACTTAGCTAAGGAAAAAGCAATACACTCTATATTTCCTTAGAAAGTCTCTAGATGCTTGCACCCTAAAATAATCATGTCAATTCTAATCATACATAGAATCATCAAGCATATGAGTTTTAATATTTTGGAATTATTTTAGGCTTTAAATAACTTTGATTAATATTTAATTATGATATTCTATTTTATTTTAATCAAATAAATTTATTATTCACGTTTTTTTTACAGATGTGTGAACTTTCACAATTCAAATCTAAACCAAATCATGCAAAACATGTGCCTAAAAGTAATTTCAGGGTGTTAGCTTTCCAACGAGCTTTTACACACCCAATTTCGAGTTCAAATGAGAGAGAACTAATCAAAAAAAAAACGTGCGCGCTGATACCACTGTTGGGAAGCGGCCGCGAGTGCGCAGCAGAAAATTAAAAATTATGATGCCGTTATCCCTTTGCCCAAGACCCATTTGTTTTGATTATTCTACAAGCCTAGGCATGTTACTATACATTCTAAGCATAAGAACTCATAAAACATGCAAATAACATAAACATAAACATGATAACTATCATAAGAACTCTAATTAAAAATAAAGAAAGAAAAAGACTTACTTGAACCGAAGACTCATCCAGTCCTCCCTCCAATATACAAGCTTTTCTCAAACTCAGCAAGCTCTTCCACGTTCCAAAGAGCCACCCAAGTGTGTGGCCTCCAAATGTGCACACACCAAAGCCAAAACTCAACGGCAAGACTACGCCTTGAGTGCACATGTATTTTCCCCTTGGTGCTAGCCTAGGCAAATACCTCAAAACTTTTAACTTGAGATTCCTCTAGTCAATTAGACTTAAGGATCCTCAAAATTAGTGGCTTACTCTTAAACTTTAGAGTTTCTCACTTATATAAACTCAAGATATGAATGGTTTTTATGTAAAAATTTGTAAAGAATTCTTTGGGTTTATATAGGTGCTCTAAAGACAACAAAATTAATTAAGAATCCGATGTGGGATAAATGCTAATTAAATCTTAGCCATTAGATCTTAATATAGTGGTTTAATGAGATTATAAAACCCTAATAAGAGTTTGGGCCGAATTGGAATTCAAAACAAATTAAAAAATTAAAAAAAAATGCAGATTTTATTTATTTATTTATTTTCTTATTCATTTTTCCAATTCCCAAAGTGCCCCCATCGTCATTCACCAATCCCTAAGCCACTATGGAACCTCATAAATGATATGTTCAATAATTAAACACATTGAACCATTTATGAACAATTCCTACAGAAATCATATATGCTGTTAAATTTGTACTGTGTACTGTTAACCATTGATTTCGACTTTGTTGTGTGTGACCTTAAGGTTCCCCTCAAGTTGGACAAGAAATTGTAGGCACTGTATTTTTGCACATAAGTCCCTATGATGAGTCTCATTTAGAGGCACTACCTTTTATGTCATGGAAGTCGCGGGAAACGGACGTCGGAAGGGGAAATTCAGAAGAAGTATGTCATCAGATTCATTTCACAAGTTCACTGTCTTCGTTCGTTCTGCGTTCGTGTCCATGTTCGAACGACAAGCAGATTGCGGGCGTTCGTGTAACGTTCGAATCGGCATTCGAACGGCGTCAGTATTTCTGGTTTTGCTGCTAGCCTCACACCCAAGCCCGATTAGCCCACCAAAGCCCATAAAACACATCCAAATTAATAAAATACATATTTAACACATGGTGAAATTAAAGCAAATCTAAAAATCACATACCAAATATAAAATAAATCACATCCCAATTAGCCAAATCTTGTCTCCAATAAATCTTAGGCTTTCCTTGCATGACACCAAATCATATATCACATTTATTGCTTGATCTCTCATTCCTTCTCCAACAAGATTTAACCCTAGCCTTTGCCTATAAAAAGAAGCCTCCACCATACATCCTATGGGCTAGCACATTCATACAAACCCCAAAAATTCTGCAAGGCATTAACACCCTAGCTCATTCACACAAGAAACCCCCCTAAACCACCGAAAATAGTAACCCCATACAGTCCTTAACATCACCAAAAAAGCAACCCTTAACATCACCAAAACAGCAGCCTAAAATACCTGAAACAGTGACCAGAAAATGTCACCGAAAGAGCACTGAAATGCAGTAAAAACAGCAGCAAAATGAGGAGAACGACGACTCAAAACAGTGAGACAACGAACGAGAGCACTGAACCAGTGAACCAGAGGAGTTGCGGAGCGTTAGCCCTTCCGACGATCTTGTACCGTACATCCGAGAGGTGATTTAAAAGGTTAGACCTGAGGGCACTTTTTCTATTTATTGTCATTCGTTTTTTAATTGTTTTATTCGCATGAGAGTCGTTGCATAATGTGTGTTGTGGCCCTTGAATGAATGAAAATGTGTCGCCTCTTGTGTTTTATAGGATGGAAACCCGGACATAAATTTCATAGCCGATTTCGAATGGACGATAGTATGATCTGTACTCGGGATACAACTCCACATACCACTTGAGTATACGGCACATATTTTATTCACATATCTTGATTTGTTTATTGTCGTTATTTATTTTCTGCATGTTGTTTGTTTGAGTAATGATGAGGTCAAGCGCATGGGCTTAGTAAGTGCGATTAAATGTCCTCTATTTCGAGGGGTTAAAATCCTTACCACGATGCTTCGCCGCGCCGGACGATGTATATCGGTTGAATGTGAGATGTGTTCAATCGAATACACGAAGTCCGATATTTTTGTTTCTTTTATTTTATGCATTGTGTTATTAGCGCATGGGCTTAGTAATTGCGATTAAAGGTTCTCTATTTCGAGGGGTTAAAATCCTCTACCACGATGCTTTGCCGCGCCGGATGATGTATATTCGCTTGAATGTGAGATGTGTTCAATCGGGTATACGAAGTCTGATATTGTTGTTCTTTATTCTTATATGCATTGTGTTATTAGCGCATGGGCTTAGTACGTGCGATTAAAGGTCCTCTATTTCGAGGGGTTAAAATCCTTTACCACGATGCTTTGCCGCGCCGGACGAGGTACACATGATTGGATGAGAATGGGTTCAATCGAACACGTGAGGTCCTACATCACAGATTTGTTTGTCTATATATGTGTTGTATGCATCAGGTCTGATTTCGTTCGAACGCGTTCTCGATGGCTATACAAACTTGAACCTTCTGTTTACCATTCGAACGTGTTTTCGGACACTACTCGAACCCGCACGTATTTTTGTAGTTTTATCATGCATAAGGTCTGGTTCCATTCGAACGCGTTCTCGAACGTTATACGAACACGAACCATCTATTTACCGTTCGAACGCATTTTCGGACGCTACTCGAACACGAACGCATTTTCTTAGTCTTATCATGCATCAGGTCTGGTTCCGTTCGAACGCGTTCTCGAATGCTATACGAACGAAAACCTTCTGTTTTCCGTTCGAACGCGTTTACGAACGCTACACGAACGCACACAAACTGAACTGAGTCTTTTTCATCACATGTCATGCATAATTCCCCCTATTAGTTATTCCTTTGTATTGCGAACCTGATTGCTTCTCTTTATTACGCATGATTGTGCAATTGCCATTTATATGTATTCCCCACATGTATGAATACAATGTGTTTATTAAGTGGTATGCTTGTCGTATGTTAATTTGCCTTTATGCATGCAAATTCGGACATAGATTATATGCAAATAGGTTGTATGCAAACATGAAAAATGTGTTATATTCAAACTTAGACATGAGCTTTGTACTTATGCATGCGAACCTAGGAGTAAATTATCTTTGGAAATAATTGTTGCTTAGGCTTGGTTGAATTATTGTACAAATCATTTTATTACAAGTGGCATAAGTAAGGACCATTCTGAACCCAACGGTTTGAGGTCTTCCCTTGTGAGGGGTGAGTGCGGCCTTAAATCACATTTTCCCGGGTCACACCGGGTGGCGACTCCATGTTATTTCTCCTGTTTAGTTCCCCCGCGGGCTACTCCGTACTCCCAATCGGGCCGCGAGCCCAGAACAGCATGCGTCTTCCAGTTTCTGTGTCCCACAGTTTGGCGACTCCACTGGGGATAGAGAATCGGCCCCGAAATAATGTCTTGTAATATTATGATTTGTGCTTTAATTAACCGTGTCTACTGTGGGTTAAAAGGGGTTTAATCAAGGGCACTTTTAAGGCTGGGTAATGGATTGATGTCTTCCTTCATTCACTACCTCTATAAGGAAAAGTTGTGAGGGCACCTAGATAATCATTTACTCGTAGCCTATTGTGATGGACTAATTTGGAGGACCCGTTGTTTATTCCTGTCACCAAGCGATAAGAGCCTAAGAGGCTAGGGTACTTAAGAGAGCCTCGCTCCACCCTCCCTCTGGTGAATCTACAACGGGAAATCCATTTGACAGTCAGTCACACACCATAGCTCGTTGGCACGTACCTTAGTGTATAAAAAAGGGTGCGCTCACTTGGTCGCTCGGACTCTTGAGTGGGAGACCTAGTTGTAGGTAACCCTTCGTCAGTGTGAGCCTTTGTCCACACTCCCGCAAACCCACACGTGGACCGGAGTTGTAAGGCCTATAGCAACTATTTCCTTGTGCTTGTGGACCATCCTCATTTGGATGCAGTTGGACATCTTGTCAGAAATGCGAACTTGTTGGGCCATTTAAACTGGGACGAGTTCGTATCCTATGACAATTGGACCAAAAGATTCTGAAATGCCGATGGGACACTCTATAGAAATTTTTGTCTTTATGCTTGTGATTGGGCCCCCTATCATTTGAAGTTGTTTAGCTATGTTATCGCAAATGTGTAAAACTGTTGGGGCTTTTCAACTGGGACAAGTTTGCACCACGCAATGGTGTGGTTAAACGCTTTAAAATGATAATGGGCCGACCTATGCATTCTATACATCACACACATCTCATGCACCTCATGCATACATGCACCATGTTAACCCCCTTTTGTCTTGAAAGCCATCATAGATACCCGTTGGTTAGGGAAGAGGGCAGACTTGTCAAAAGACCGAGCAGCCACCAAGAGAACCGGAAGAAGACCTAACCCAACGAGATAGGAAACTCATTCATGCATACACGTAACGTATTTTGCATTCCTTTTTATGTTTGTTTTGTTTTGTATTAACAGGTTTCAACGAAGAAAAAGAGAAAACGTCAAATGCAAGCCAATCAGAAGCAGCAATAGTACAGTACATCAGTTTCAGTTTTGGGGTTGAATCCCAGGGCCGAGGCCCACATCAGCTTCAGTTTTGAGGATGAGTCCCAGGGCCGAAGCCCACATCCATATCAGTATCAGTTTGGGGTGAGACCCATATCAGTATCAGTCTGAGGGCGATGCCCATACCAGTATCAGTCTGGGGGCGAGGCCCATATCAGTATCAGTCTGGGGCTGAGGCCCATATCAGTATCAGTCTGGGGGCGAGGCCCATATCAGTATCAGCTTGGGGGTGAGGCCCACATCAACAACAGTTTTGGGGATGAGTCCCAGAGCCGAGGCCCATATCAGTATCAGTTTGGGGATGAGTCTCAAGGTCGAGGCCCACATCAGCAGCAGTTTTGGGGATGAGTCCCAGGGCCGAGGCCCATATCAGTATCAGTTTGGGGATGAGTCCCAGGGTCGAGGCCCACATCAGCAGCAGTTTTGGGATGAGTCCCAGGGCCGAGGCCCATATCAGTATCAGTTTGGGGATGAGTCCTAAGGAATAAAGCCCACATTCAGTGCAGTTCGGGAATAAAGCCTGGGGGAATAAAGCCATATCTTGACACAGTTCGGGAGCAAAGCCAAGGGGAATAAAGCCCACTTTCAAAATAGATCGGGAATAAAGCCCTATCGTGACACAGTTCGGGAGCAAAGCACATGGGATAAAGCCACATTCAGTACAATTCAGGAACAAAGCCCACAGTCAGCTCAGTTCGGGAATAAAGCCCACATTCAACACAGTTCGAGAATAAGGCCCACAGCAACATAATTCGGGAACAATGCCCAATGAATAAAGCCTTCAACCAGTACAGTTCAGGAACAAAGCCCACAGTCAGCTCAGATCGGGGATAAAGCCCATATTCAGCACAGTTCGGGAATACAGCCCATGAGAATCAAGCTCTCTCTCAGCACAGTTCGGGAATACAGCCCAGGAGAATAAGGCTCTCTCTCAGCACAGTTCGGGAATACAGCCCAGGAGAATAAAGCTCTCTCTCAGCACAGTTCGGGAATACAGCTCATGAGAATAAAGCTCTCTCTCAGCACAGTTCGGGAATACAGTCCATAGGAATAAAGCTCTCTCTTAGCACAGTTTGGGAATACAACCCAGGAGATAAAGCTCTCTCTCAGCACAGTTCGGGAATACAGCCCAGGAGAATAAAGCTCTCTCTCAGCACAGTTCGGGAATACAGCCCAGAGGAATAAAGCTCTCTCTCAGCACAGTTCGGGAACAAGGCTCAGGGGAATAAAGTCCTATCTTAACACAGCTCGGGAATAAAGCCTATGGGAATAAAGCCCACTTTCAAACCAGTTCGGAACAAGGCCTAGAGGAATAAAGCCATATCTCTACACAGTTCGGGAACAAAGCCTAGAGGAATAAAGCCCACTTTCAAAACAGCTCCAGAAAAAAAGCCAAGGGGAATAAATCTCTATCTTAACGCAGTTCGGGAACAAAGCCCAAAGGTCAAAGCATCTCAGGATAACAAGTAAGTTAAGCAACAGCTGGCGAGCCAGGTAAGTGAAAATGCATTGCATAACTTTGATAGGATTGTCACTGTTGCACATTACACAAGTCCCATCAAAGTGGGGGCGACTGTAGGCACTGCATTTTTGCACATAAGTCCCTATGATGAGTCTCATTTAGAGGCACTACCTTTTATGTCACGGAAGTCGCGGGAAACGGACGTCGGAAGGGGAAATTCAGAATAAGTATGTCATCAGATTCATTTCACAAGTTCACTGTCTTCGTTCGTTCTGCGTTCGTGTCCACGTTTGAACGGCAAGCAGATTGCTGGCGTTCGTGTAGCATTCGAATCGGCATTCGAACGGCGTCGGTATTTCTGGTTTTGCTGCTAGCCTCACACCCAAGCCCAATTAGCCCACCAAAGCACATAAAACACATCCAAATAATAAAATACATATTTAACACATGGTGAAATTAAAGCAAATCTAAAAATCACATACCGAATATAAAATAAATCACATCCCAATTTAGCCAAATCTTGTCTCCAATCAATCTTAGGCTTTCCTTGCATGACACCAAATCATATATCACATTTATTGCCTGATCTCTCATTCCTTCTCCAACAAGATTTAACCCTAGCCTTTGCCTACCAAAAAAAGCCTCCACCATACATCCTAGGGGCTAGCACATTCATACAAACACTAAAAATTCTGTAAGGCATTAACACCCTAGCTCATTCACACAAGAAACCCTCATAAACCACCGAAAATAGTAACCCCATACAGCCCTTAACATCACCAAAACAGCAACCCTTAACATCACCAAAACAGCAGCCCAAATACCCAAAAACAGTGGCCTAAAATACCTGAAACAGTGACCAGAAAATGTCATCGAAAGAGCAGCGAAATGCAGTAAAAACAGCAGTAAAATGAGGAGAACAACGACTCAAAACAGTGAGACAACGAACGAGAGCAGTGAACCAGTGAACCAGAGGAGTTGCGGAGCGTTAGCCCTTCCGACGATCGTGTACCGTACATCTGAGAGTTGATTTAAAAGGTTAGACCTGAGGGCACTTTTTCTATTTTTTGTCATTCGTTTTTTAATTGTTTTATTCGCATGAGAGTCGTTGCATAACGTGTGTTGTGGCCCTTGATTGAATGAAAATGTGTCACCTCTTGTGGTATATAGGATGGATACTCGGACATAAATTTCATAGCCGATTCCGAATGGACGGTAGTATGATCTGTACTCGGGATACAACTCCACGTACCACTTTAGTATACGTCTCATATTTTATTTCACGTTATCTTGATTGTTTATTGTCGTTATTTATTTTCTGCATGTTGTTTGTTTGAGTAATGATGAGGTCAATCTCATGGGCTTAGTAAGTGCGATTAAATGTCCTCTATTTCGAGGGGTTAAAATCCTTTACCACGATGCTTCGCCGCGCCGGACGATGTATATTCGGTTGAATGTGAGATGTGTTCAATCGAGTACACGAAGTCCGATATTGTTGTTTCTTTTATTTTATGCAATTTGTTATTAGCGCATGGGCTTAGTAAGTGCGATTAAAGGTCCTCTATTTCGAGGGGTTAAAATCCTTTACCACGATGTTTTGCCGCGCCGGATGATGTATATTCGGTTGAATGTGAGATGTGTTCAATCGGGTATATGAAGTCCGATATTGTTGTTCTTTATTTCTTATATGCATTGTGTTATTAGCGCATGGGCTTAGTAAGTGCGATTAAAGGTCCTCTATTTCGAGGGGTTAAAATCATTTACCACGATGCTTTGCCGCGCCGGACGAGGTACACATGATTGGATGAGAATGGGTTCAATCGAACACGTGAGGTCCTACATCGCGGATTTGTTTGTCTATATATGGGTTGCATGCATCAGGTCTGATTCCGTTCGAACGCGTTCTCGAACGCTATACGAACGTGAACCTTCTGTTTACCGTTCGAACGCATTTTCGGACACTACTCGAACGCGCATGCATTTTCGCAGTTTTATCATGCATCAGGTCTGGTTCTATTCGAACGCGTTCTCGAATTCTATACGAACGCGAACCTTCTATTTACCGTTCGAACGCGTTTTTGGACGCTACTCGAACGCGCACGTATTTTCTTAGTCTTATCATGCATCAGATCTGGTTCCGTTCGAACGCGTTCTCGAATGCTATACGAACGCGAACTTTCTGTTTTCCGTTCGAACGCGTTTACGAACGCTACACGAACGCACACACTGAACTGAGTCATTTTCATCACATGTCATACATAATTGCCCCTATTAGTATTCCTTTGTATTACGAACCGGATTGCTTATCTTTATTATGCATGATTGTGCAATTGCCATTTATCTGTATTCCCCACATGTATGAATACAATGTGCTTATTAAGTGGTATGCTTGCCGTATGTTAATTTGCCTTTATGCATGCAAATTCGGACATAGATTATATGCAAATAGGTTGTATGCAAACATGAAAAATGTGTTATATGCAAACTTAGACATGAGCATTGTACTTATGCATGCGAACCTAGGAGTAAATTATCCTTGGAAATAACTGTTGCTTAGGCTTGGTTGAATTATTGTACAAATCATTTTATTACAAGTGGCATAAGTAAAGGACCATTCCGAACCCAACGGTTTGAGGTATTCCCTTGCGAGGGGTGAGTGCGGCCTTAAATCATATTTTCCCGGGTCACACCGGGTGGCGACTCCATATTATTTCTCTGGTTTAGTTCCTTCGCGGGCTACTCCGTACTCCCAATCGGGCCGCGAGCCCAGAACAGCATGCGTCGTCCAGTTTCTGTGTCCCACAGAAATGAATTGTGATAATTTATCGAACATAAATTATCCTCTGATCAGATGGTCTTTCGATTCCAATGACCAAGGTTGGCATCTAGCAACATGCCAAGGCCCCCAAATGAGAAGGAAAGATATATACCCATTCTGTATGCGATTTACATATAATACGGTCTCTCGCCTCACCGTATCCCCACCTTTTGACTTAGGGTACGGAAAATGTCTACCCATATGGTCAAAGGTATGATGTTGATAGTGTCATGAATCGTGCTAACCCAAGAATCTCACATAATTCTTCCGATGTGGCCACAGACTCAAGCACTGATCACACATATCAATCCGCGAACTAGAATACTACTCTTATAAGAAAATATTATCCGAGAGAGTGGCGATTCTCTGTTGTATTTTTACAAACTTCATGTGTTTCAACAAATGACCTAATCATACCATTATGACCGGATCTTTTGAACCAGGGAAGGATAATGTCAAAGTTATTTGATCCACACATAAGATTGTAAAGACCTCAAGTCTAAGAACTAGTCATACAATCGATACATGAAAGTTCTCACAGACACATGAGATAAACACTTCATGTGAAAACTTTCGGCGGTCAGTTCGATGGACACGAGCAACTCATGCATCTATGTGATACACCAAGTGGACGGATCTCCGCTAATAGCCTATGAGATCGGCTACCCCACTTAAGGGCAAATCATATCATCATGCTAGTCTCTCAATTTATGAACGCCCAGATTATTCACAAAACTATGACTAGGAACGTTTGAGAGTAATGATTCTCATAAGGCGTGGAAGCCATCATCTTATTACTTCAAGGGCTTTATTACAGTGTTTGATGATTCATATAATTTATGTAAGACACGTATAATAAAGATTGTAATTTTATTAATTAATGAAAATATTACAGATACATGTACATATAGGCCATCCACAAGTGTATAAAAAATGGTGCGCTCACTTGGTCGCTCGGACCCTTGAGTGGGGAGACCTAGTTGTGGGTAACCCTTCGTCAGTGAGAGCCTTTGTCCACACTCCCGCAAACCCACACGTGGACCGGAGTTGTAAGGCCTATAGCAACTATTTCCTTGTGCTTGTGGACCATCCTCATTTGGATGCAGTTGACATCTTGTCAGAAATGCGAACTTGTTGGGCCATTTAAACTGGGACGAGTTCGTATCCTATGACAATTGGACCAAAAGATTCTGAAATGCCGATGGGCCACTCTATAGAAATTTTTTTCTTTATGCTTGTGTTTGGGCCCCCTATCATTTGAAGTTGTTTAGCTATGTTATCGCAAAGGTGTAAACCTGTTGGGCCTTTTCAACTGGGACAAGTTTGCACCACGCAATGGTGTGGTTAAACGCTTTAAAATGATAATGGGCCGACCTATGCATTCTATACATCACACACATCTCATGCACCTCATGCATACATGCACCATGTTAACCCCCTTTTGTCTTGAAAGCCATCATAGATACCCGTTGGATAGGGAAGAGGGAAGACTTGTCAAAAGACCGAGCAGCCACCAAGAGAACGGAAGAAGACCTAACCCAACGAGATAGGAAACTCATTCATGCATACATGCATACACGTAACGTATTTTGCATTTCTTTTTGTGTTTGTTTTGTTTTGTATTCACAGGTTTCAACGAAGAAAAAGAGAAAGCGTCAAATGCAAGCCAATCAGAAGCAGCAATAGTACAGTACATCAGTTTCAGTTTTGGGGTTGAATCCCAGGGCCGAGGCCCACATCAGCTTCAGTTTTGAGGATGAGTCCCAGGGCCGAAGCCCACATCCATATCAGTATCAGTTTGGGGCGAGGCCCATATCAGTATCAGTCTGAGGGCGAGGCCCATACCAGTATCAGTCTGGGGGCGAGGCCCATATCAGTATCAGTTTGGGGTTGAGGCCCATATCAGTATCATTCTGGGGGCGAGGCCCATATCAGTATCAGCTTGGGGGTGAGGCCCACATCAGCAGCAGTTTTGGGATGAGTCTCAGGGCTGAGGCCCTTATCAGTATCAGTTTGGGGATGAGTCCCAGGGTCGAGGCCCACATCAGCAGCAGTTTTGGGGATGAGTCCCAGGAACGAGGCCATATCAGTATCAGTTTGGGGATGAGTCCCAGGGTCGAGGCCCACATCAGCAACAGTTTTGGGATGAGTCCCAGGGCCGAGGCCCATATCAGTATCAGTTTGGGGATGAGTCCCAGGGAATAAAGCCCACATTCAGCGCAGTTCAGGAATAAAGCCTGGGGGAATAAAGCTCTATCTTGACACAGTTCGGGAGCAAAGCCCATGGGATAAAGCCCACATTCAGTATAATTCAGGAACAAAGCCCACAGTCACCTCAGTTCGGGAATAAAGCCCACATTCAACACAGTTCGGGAATAAGGCCCACAGTCAACATAATTCGGGAACAAGGCCCAATGAATAAAGCATTCAACCAGTACAGTTCAGGAACAAAGCCCACAGTCAGCTCAGATCGGGGATAAAGCCCACATTCAGTATAATTCAGGAACAAAGCCCACAGTCAGCTCAGTTCGGGGATAAAGCCCATATTCAGCACAGTTCGGGAATACAGCCCAAGAGAATAAAGCTCTCTCTCAGCACAGTTCGGGAATACAACCCAGGAGAATAAAGCTCTCTCTCAGCACAGTTCGGGAATACAGCCCAGAGGAATAAAGCTCTCATTCAGTACAGTTCGGGAATACAGCCCAGGAGAATAAAGCTCTCTCTCAGCACAGTTCGGGAATACAGCCCAGGAGAATAAAGCTCTCTCTCAGCACAGTTCGGGAATACAGCTCAGGAGAATAAAGCTCTCTCTCAGCACAGTTTGGGAATACAGCCCAGAGGAATAAAGCTCTCTCTCAGCACAGTTCGGGAATACAGCCCAGGAGAATAAAGCTCTCTCTCAGCACAGTTCGGGAATACAGCCCAGAGGAATAAAGCTCTCTCTCAGCACAGTTCGGGAACAAGGCTCAGGGGAATAAAGTCCTATCTTAACACAGCTCGAGAATAAAGCCTATGGGAATAAAGCCCACTTTCAAACCAGTTCGAGAACAAGGCCTAGGGGAATAAAGCCATATCTCTACACAGTTCGGGAACAAAGCCTAGAGGAATAAAGCCACTTTCAAAACAGCTCAGAAAAAAGCCCATGGGAATAAAGCTCTATCTTAACGCAGTTCAGGAACAAAGCCCAAGGTCAAAGCATCTCAGGATAACAAGTAAGTTAAGCAACAGCTGGCGAGCTAGGTAAGTGAAAATACATTGCATAACTTTGATAGGATTGTCACTGTTGCACATTACACAAGTCCCATCAAATTGGGGGCGACTGTAGGCACTGCATTTTTGCACATAAGTCCCTATGATGAGTCTCATTTAAAGGCACTACCTTTTATGTCACAGAAGTCGCGGGAAACGGACGTCGGAAGGGGAAATTCAGAATAAGTATGTCATCAGATTCATTTCACAAGTTCACTGTCTTCGTTCGTTCTGTGTTCGTGTCCACGTTTGAACGGCAAGCAGATTGCGGGCATTCGTGTTCATTCGAATCGGCATTCGAACGGCGTCGGTATTTCTGGTTTTGCTGCTAGCCTCACACCCAAGCCCAATTAGCCCACCAAAGCCCATAAACACATCCAAATTAATAAAATACATATTTAACACATGGTGAAATTAAAGCAAATCTAAAAATCACATACCGAAAATAAAATAAATCACATCCCAATTTAGCCAAATCTTGTCTCCAATCAATCTTAGGCTTTCCTTGCATGACACCAAATCATATATCACCTTTATTGCATGATCTATCATTCCTTCTCCAACAAGATTTAACCCTAGCCTTTGCCTATAAAAAGAAGCTTCCACCACACATCCTAGGGGCTAGCACATTCATACAAACCCCAAAAATTTTGCAAGGCATTAACACCCTAGCTCATTCACACAAGAAACCCCCCTAAACCACCGAAAATAGTAACCCCATACAGCCTTAACATCACCAAAACAGCAACCCTTAACATCACCAAAACAGCAGCCCAAATACCCCAAAACAGTGGCCTAAAATACCTGAAACAGTGACCAGAAAATGTCATCGAAAGAGTAGCGAAATGCAGTAAAAACAGCAGCAAAATGAGGAGAACAACGACAAAAAATAGTGAGACAACGAACGAGAGCAGTGAACCAGTGAACCAGAGGAGTTGCGGAGCGTTAGCCCTTCCGACGATCGTGTACCGTACATCCGAGAGGTGATTTAAAAGGTTAGATCTGAGGGCACTTTTTCTATTTTTTGTCATTCGTTTTTTAATTGTTTTATTCGCATGAGAGTCGTTGCATAATGTGTGTTGTGGCCCTTGAATGAATGAAAATGTGTCGCCTCTTGTGGTATATAGGATGGATACCCGGACATAAATTTCATAGCCGATTCCGAATGGACGGTAGTATGATCTGTACTCGGGATACAACTCCACGTACCACTTGAGTATACGGCACATATTTTATTTCATGTTATCTTGATTTGTTTATTGTCGTTATTTATTTTCTGCATGTTGTTTGTTTGAGTAATGATGAGGTCAAACGCATAGGGTTAGTAAGTGCGATTAAAGGTCCTCTATTTCGAGGGGTTAAAATCCTTTACCACGATGCTTCGCCGCACCGGACGATGTATATTCGGTTGAATGTGAGATGTGTTCAATCAAGTACACGAAGTCCGATATTGTTGTTTCTTTTATTTTATGCATTGTGTTATTAGCGCATGGGCTTAGTAAGTGCGATTAAAGGTCCTCTATTTCGAGGGGTTAAAATCCTTTACCACGATGCTTTCGCCGCCGGATGATGTATATTCGGTTGAATGTGAGATGTGTTCAATCGGGTATACGAAGTCCGATATTGTTGTTCTTTATTTCTTATATGCATTGTGTTATTAGCGCATGGGCTTAGTAGGTGCGATTAAAGGTCCTCTATTTCGAGGGGTTAAAATCCTTTACCACGATGCTTTGCCGCGCCGGACGAGGTACACATGATTGGATGAGAATGGGTTCAATCGAACACGTGAGGTCCTACATCGCGGATTTTTTTGTCTATATATGTGTTGCTTGCATCAGGTCTGATTCCGTTCGAACGCGTTCTCGAACGCTATACGAACGCGAACCTTCTGTTTACCGTTCGAACGCATTTTCGGACACTACTCGAACGCGCACGCATTTCACAGTTTTATCATACATCAGGTCTGGTTCCATTCAAACGCGTTCTCGAATGTTATCGAACGCGAACCTTCTATTTACCGTTCGAACGTGTTTTCGGACATTACTCGAACGCGCACGCATTTTCTTAGTCTTATCATGCATCAGATCTGAATCCGTTCGAACGCGTTCTCGAACGTTATACGAACGCGAACTTTCTGTTTTCCGTTCGAACGCGTTTACGAACACACACACACTGAACTGAGTCCTTTTCATCACATGTCATGCATAATTGCCCCTATTAGTTATTCCTTTTGTATTACGAACCTGATTGCTTCTCTTTATTACGCATGATTGTGCAATTGCCATTTATCTGTATTCCCCACATGTATGATACAATGTGCTTATTAAGTGGTATGCTTGCCGTATGTTAATTTGCCTTTTATGCATGCAAATTCGGACATAGATTATATGCAAATAGGTTGTATGCAAACATGAAAAATGTGTTATATGCAAACTTAGACATGAGCATTGTACTTATGCATGCGAACCTAGGAGTAAATTATCCTTGGAAATAAGTGTTGCTTAGGCTTGGTTGAATTATTGTACAAATCATTTTATTACAAGTGGCATAAGTAAGGGACCATTCTGAACCCAACGGTTTGAGGTCTTCCCTTGCGAGGGGTGAGTGCGGCCTTAAATCACATTTTCCCGGGTCACACCGGGTGGCGACTCCATGTTATTTCTCTGGTTTAGTTCATTCGCGGGCTACTCCGTACTCCCAACCGGGCCGCGAGCCCGGAACAGCATGCGTCGTCCAGTATCCCCACCTTATGACCTAGGGTACGTAAAGTGTCTACCCATATGGTCAAGGTATGATGCTGATAGTGTCATGAATCGTGCTAACCCAAGAATCTCACATAATTCTTCCGATGTGGCCACAGTCTCAAGCACTGATCACACATATCAACCCGCGAACTAGAATACTACTCTTATAAGAAAATATATCCGAGAGAGTGGCGATTCTCTGTTGTATTTTTACAAACTTCATGTGTTTCAACAAATGACCTAATCATACCATTATGACCGGATCTTTTGAACCATGGAAGGATAATGTCAAAGTTATTTGATCCACACATAAGATTGTAAAGACCTCAAGTCTAAGAACTAGTCATACAATCGATACATGAAAGTTCTCACAGACACATGAGATAAACACTTCATGTGAAAACTTTCGGCGGTCAGTTCGACGGACACGAGCAACTCATGCATCCATGTGATACACCAAGCGGACGGATCTCCGCTAGTAGCCTATGAGATCGGCTACCCCACTTAAGGGCGGATCATATCATCATGCTAGTCTCTCCAATTTGTGAACGCCCAGATTATTCACAAAACTATGACTATGAATGTTTGAGAGTAATGATTCTCATAACGCGTGGAAGCCATCATCTTATTACTCCAATGGCTTTATTACAGTGTTGATGATTCATATAATTTATGTAAGACACGTATAATAAAGATTGTAATTTTATTAATTAATGAAAATATTACATATACATGTACATATAGGCCATCCACAAGTTGGGTATAGGGCATATCCCTAACAATCTCCCACTTGCACTATAGCCAACTAGTATGAATCTGGACACCATACTCTCGAGTGTGCCTATCATGCTTTTGTTGAGTCAGCTCTTTAGTCAGAGAATCTGCAAGATTATCTTATGTGAGTATTTTCTCTATAATAACTTATTTTCTCTCAACAATCTCCCTGATGAGATGAAATCGCTTGAGTACATGCATGGATTTCTGGTGGGACCTTGGTTCCTTTGATTGAGCAATGGCACCCGTGTTGTCACAATACATCGTGACGCCATTCTTTATCACGGGAAGCACTTCCAGCTCCGTGATGAACTTCTTTATCCAGACTGCTTCTTTAGCTGCCTCAGATGTTGCAATATACTCGGCTTCAGTGGTAGAGTCCGTTGTAGTTGACTGCTTTGAGCTTTTCCAACTGACAACTCCGTCATTCATAGTAAACAGATATCCTGTTAGCGATCTGCTGTCATCCTTAGCAGAATAAAAACTCTAGGGCCATTCTAGAATGAACTCTCCAAACAAAGAAACCACGACGGATTTCTCATTCGAAGAAATCACTCAAGAATGCCACTTTGCATTCTTTAGCCAAAATACACTGTTTAATATCAACATTAACCAACAGATCTTTAATTGTTCAATTAGTGTGACTAGAGACAAGCTTCCTTAGAATCTACAATAGACTACTGAGTATAACCTTTCTCACTGTCATACTATAAAGGTAAAACCTTTATCGAGCTCATTTTGCTTTTGCTGCGTAAACAATTTACACATTTTATGAACTGTTCATAACGAAAGCCTAATCAAGTTCAAAACTTGATCCTAGTAAGCTACGAACAATTTTAGATCTATGGTTCAATGCTAAGTTCCGGAATCGATATCAAATATCGCTCCCACTATAAGTTATAGGATAATTTTCTTCAATAAGAAAACAACAGAATCATTAAGTATCAAATACTTTGTAAATGATTCTGACATCCTATTGTACTTATACGGAAGTTGTCTAAAGGTCATTTCATCATATTAATTATGTACCTCCGAGGCACAAGTACTTTCAATTGTATAACTATTATACAAAAGAAAGTTTCAAATCTCAAACCTTTCAAGATTCGTATTTTCTACCTATACATATCATATACTTAATTGTAGAAACTAATGGAACAGTAATTAAAGAGATGAATTAGTGTTACTGGAGCATAACCCCAATAGTATTGAAAACCAATTCGGTAACACTCAATATCAACGAATCAAATCATATAAGATTCAATTACTCCCACTGACCAATTCCATCAAAATGGAATCGTGGAAGTTTAATATTGAGTGAGAATCATATTCATTAAATAACTTTAGAACTAATTGCCATAAATTCATGTGTTTGATCATATCAAACAAGACTCACAATTGAAAGACTCACAATGAATTTTATAGTTTTCAACACTTCAAATAGAATATCTTTGAACAATTCTAAATATTCTTTTCACGCTTCATCAGAGACATATTGAAAGTTCCCGAACCATTCAAGACGTTCAACATGTTCTCTATTAGAAACACGTAATTAAGTCATGACAATTCATTAACTAAGTTACGGAGTAAGAAAACTATCCGTGGCAATTTCTAATTCATTAAACCACATACATCCAATGTTTTAGTTTAATAAATCTTGTGGTCCAATGACGATCATTGGTTAAATGAGATTTTATCACAACCTGAATACAATATTCATTAAATGGATAAGGATATGTGGTGTGATCTCGTATCAGACCATCATTTATCATACGGAATAAGCATCCAATGCTTTTATGATAAAATCTCATAAAGCACAGCTCTAAATTATTTATTTTACCGAATATTTTCTTAATGTTCATCTTTCATTAATGACACTACTAGTCGTCTTAAAATATGTAACAACTGTTTAAACAGAACAAGTAACTATCCAATAGTCACAAGTTCTGATATCTAATATCAAAACAGTTGTTGAACATTATTTTAAATAACTAGACTGGAGATCCGGTATCCAATACATACAATTGTCGTATTGTGAGAATCAAAATTCTCTATACATAATTATACGCATCTTATTTCTTAAGCTTTATAATTTGCATTCAATTATTCACAACGATTGTAAATAATTGATTAGCAAACTGTGTCAGACACATGACTTCTAAAAGTAACTAAAAGCAAAGAAACGTCATTAAAAGATAAATAAAAACTAAATGGGTTTTCTTAATGCCAGTCAAGAATCTCGAGACATGAACTATTGAAGTCAATTCTTTCTGCATAAGAAACAATTCTAACTAGAATAATATCCTAAACACGGATATCCTTTTAGATTACCTAATCGCGACTTAAAAACTAAGTCACAAACCATTTTGATTTTCAAGAAAATCGGAATAATAGTTCCCGATGGTTTCAACTAATCTAACAATATCTAAGTCTATTGTCTTTCTAGAACCTATTCTATAACTACTCAACCATAAGTAAAGTCAGAAAACCTATATATTCAAGTAATATACTATGTAGTGGATTAGAAGTATAAATATATTAAACAATATAGAATATAGGAAAACGAAAGCAGTATTTTCTAAAATATTACACACTGCTTAAGTTATGGGTTTTAAACTCAGTAGTGTCTCCCACTACTTTACGTAATACTGTAATCCCCAACGGACAACGGGAATTCAATAATTAAATCGAATTCCATAGTGAGAGTAGGATCACATGAATATATTTCGACTCACAACTTTGGCACGATCTTGCCTACGTATATTCATTAGGTAGACAACTCATTATCAATCACTCACCATTGACTCCTGGTTTTGGTCCTGACCATTTCTCGCTGTGACAGCTTTGGCGCGTTCACATAGAGGCGTATCAAGGCTACACTTGTCAATGACAAACTCAAGCTACCGATGTAGTCCTGACAACTTTGGCACGTTCAGGATTTCCACTTTCACTTGAATTTATCCAGTATCGATATACAACTGGTATGGATAATAATTCTATAACCAACACCCTCAAGCTTTGGCACGATCTCAGATGCAGTTATAGAAAGATACCCACAAACCGTGCTGACAAGTGGACCAAGAAACATGTATCCAATACAAGTTACTTAACAGCCGTATTTCTAAGCGGGGATTTTCCTATGGAAGCTATAATCTACATCTAATGCAGAATTTTAATCTAAATCATTTTCTAAACATTTCAACTCTACATTAGAACATAACACAATTTAACTATTAAATTTCAGTTATATTTCCGTTAACGTAGAACCGAAAAGTAAAGAAACAAATCTAGATTACATGCATGTGTGAATATTAAAATTAGATTAAATATCAAATATCAAGCATGAATAATATAATGGATGAAGCATCAGACCCGCTCTGATACCATTTTTGTTGGGGTTTTGGGCGATGGGCGCAGCGAAGCGCGATTCGGGCGAAATCGTATTTTAAAACTTTTTCAAAATACCGAATAAATTATTCAATATCTAATATGAAAATTTATTTATATTTCACCTAAACCTATTTATTCAATATCAAATATTAACATAAATAAGGTTGAAAACTCGCGAAACTTCTACGAAAACATTTTTTCCGTAAAACGTGTTTTCGACTGAATCGACCACCCGACACTTATGGGGACTGTCCAGGTCAGCCCCAATAGTGTCAGGGCAGTTCATGGGCTGCCCAACAGTGACGGATTCACTGTTTGGGCAGCCGTCACCTGGTTGACTCAAAATACACCGGTAACACCATTTTTGGCCGTTTTTGCTTATTTCAACTCGAAAATACTTTCCGGCAATTGTTCCAACTCCCAAAACACATCCATTACATTCATAAGACATCAAAATCATCACATAATTTCCAGTTTTACAAGAACTGATCAGAAAACCGAAATGGCCATTTTTATGTTTTAATCTAACACCAAAGAAGTCCTGCCACATATGAAATACTCTAGAACAATTACAGGTTATCTTAGAGTGGCTTAAAAACTCTAGAATGGCAACCATGTTGTCCAACAACAAATTGAAACAATATTACAATAATATTGCATAAAACTACTTCACACATGCACTATAGTTTCCAATCCATCCATCAAACCACAAAGTCCCAAATTTTTCAGATTTGAAGAACCCTAGAACCCTTCTAGATTTTCAAGAAACAAGATTTCCAAGCTTTTGGGTTTTGAAGACTTACCTTAAATCTCCAAAGTTCCTTAAGCTTTCTTGATTTTTCTTCAATTTTTGTGCTTGAATCATCAAGCATCAATGAAACCCATTTTCATCCTTTTGTTTGAAGCTTTCGGCAGTGAAGGAAAGTGATCAAGAGAGAGAAAACAAATTTTCCCTTTAATATATATGTTGACCGAATTTGTGGGGTTTATTTTGTCATTTTACATTTTTAATTACATTAAATAAAAATGATAAAAGATAAGCTTTTGTGTTGGCCAAATCAAATTGAGCACAAAAGCTTAATAAATATGTCATGTGTTCCAATAATCATTTAACACATTTCATAACAATTATGAAAAAAGTTTATCAATTAATTATTCAAATATTTAACAATTAAATATCTAAATAATTAATTAATATAATAATTATTATATATGTATTTTATTTACAATAAATAATAAATACATATATTTATGGCATGTGTCAAAATCTTATTTGACGAATAATTAATGTGTATCTAATCGTATTATGTATCAAATATAAATACACAATAATTATTATCGGAAAAAATCCTCTAATTGCATGTGTTATCGTTTAACCGATTAAACGATCTGAATTAACTCATTTAATCCGGTGAAGTATAATGAATAATCAATATTATTCATATCGAGTTGCGCAAGTGCTCAACGAGTACACTTCATATTGTGGGACTCTCTAAGTTTAGGTTTATCCGTCACGAAATCCAATTCTGTGTCCATAATTCACCCACTCATGAATTATGACGACCACATTTAATCTCGCTAAACTATGCAAGTCGAGGTCATAGCACACGTATAATCCCTCCATCACAGGCTATCCGTATTATACCTGGGATATAGATGCAAACGTCAAATCTGTTCGGTATAATACAGTCGACTTTCAATTTACGATCTCTAAATAACACTCGGAACTGGTTTCTGAAGTTATACCACATCCATGGATTTACTAGATCGTAAACATGTGCTGGATTCCTATGCCCTGTACACAGGACTGACGGATTCTATCTTGATACGCACTGGATAACATGAGCATCAGACCACACCCAACGAAAAGGCGGAGGTCTGATCATGAATAGATCGTTGACGTGACTGCCATCAAAGTGTGGAGGATAACTCATATATCCCACTGTGGTATCTCAAGTCGAATGACCACTATGCTCGCTCAACTCGAGAAGGTTCCTATTGACGTTGGTGTACCATCTATTAGGAAACCTTCAGTAAGTCGTTCAGTGTCTTATCAAATAAACACCTATATGTCTATACGAGTCTCCCGAGACTCATGGTTCACTGGGATAAACCATCGGACCAAGTCACGATATACGACATGTACTGGTCTCAGCGGATTTTACTAACCGACCCGTGTTAGAAAATCTTGACCATGAACTTTATTTAAGGATATACAACTAATAGTGCGTTTCCCAATGTCAATTACAAACTACGTTGTAACTGCGCAATATACTGTAAAACCTATGGTCTTTGTCTAATATACACGTATCACTAAACCAGATTCAGTTTCGATCTAATCGTAATCAGATATCTAATCGCAATTAGATCGAATAAGCGTATAAAAGACAATGGTGCTACCAATAAATTAGTAATATTATGGAAAATTGAATCGCTCGTATTTATGAATCAGACATAAATATGATCCGGATTGGCACTCGGAGCACCAACCCTAACATTATTTATTGAAAAAATTTGTGTCATCTCACCCCATGATCCTATCGAACGAGGTCTTAAAGAGTACAACCAGCTTTTAGCTCTATCCTTAAGGGCAAAAGGGAAAAACTTAGTCTAATTGTGTCTGTAGTCCGAATCGGTCATGAAAGGTTGCTACAACCTCTTTAAATTCCCTATTGTGCACATAAGGGTTCTCATTCTCCAAACCATGAAAGGTTGGGAGATAATGTATCATTCTAGGTTTAAATTCTATATGTGGCGCATTAGGATGACACATTATGCATGATGGTGTAGTTGTGCGAGTGGGATGGAGGTACTCCTCAAAAGTCCTAATGGGTGGTCTCTTGTACTCACTCATGTTGTGTGTGCTAGATCTAGGTGGTGTGGCAAAAAGGTTTTCAAATAAACTTTCTGAATCTGAATCTGAATCTTTAGTTCTAACAAATCTACCAAACTGATCCTTAAGTCTAGGCATGCACTCAAACACAAATAAAACAAGAAACAGAAATAAAAAGTATAAAACTAAAAAAAATCAAAATCTAAACTAAAACTAAAACTAAAACAGAATAGAAATAAAATAAATAAATAAAGATGGAACGAAGTTACCGCTTTGTTGTTGACTAAGCAAATCCGCTCCTTTTTGCTTGTAAATCGTCTCCCCGGCACGGCGCCAAAATTTGATTATGTCCAAAATGTAATTGCGGTTATTGCAGTATAGTTGGGGTGTCGATTCCTCAGAGATATGATTACAAGGAACTAATTCACTTAAAGAAAATGTTAGCAATAACTTGATTAAAGAAAAGAGTTTAATTGGTAATGTGGAATAAAAACGATGAAAAGTACATAAGAGTTATCAGTAGAGAAAATCAGCAAAGCGTCGTGAATCCCTCTTGTATCAAATCCCTATATTCAGTAATTGATTCCTTTTATTACTAATTGAAGGTTTCACATCCCAAACCAACAATCGGAAGATATTTCAATTCAAAGCATATTAAATTCTAAGGTAACTGGTGAATTGTTTTCTCTATGTTAACATCACACAATGTTATCGTTATGACCTATCTAACGTTGACAATATACCCTCAGGCGATACTATAGCAGAAGATCAACTCATAAAATAACATTACCAGTCAAAATTGGGTTCCCCAGTCACACATAGAAGAAGCATGACTATTCATATATGCAAATTGGTAGAACATATCTATGGATTCATAATCAAAAGATAATAGAGAATAACATGATATAAATTGTATTAAACGTTGATAAACATGATATAAGATTTCATCATTAGCTTTGCCTAGGAGATTAATTCTTCATATAGAAGAGAGACATAGTCTTAATAGATCGGAGGAGCATTTTGTCTGACATGAAGCTTTCTCGTTCTTCTCTTTCAGATATGAGATTAAACTCCTTGTTGTGTATTTTCTCTATGTTTTTCTCATCCTCCTAGGGTTTGGATGAACTTAGGTTTATATAGAGAAGTCTCTGGAGTCCTTATGCGCATCAAACACACACTAAATTAAGTTTCTGGGGTCTGTCGGGGCGCCAAACTCGCAGGAGTTCTGTATAGGCAATGTTGAGGAGGCACCGTAGTCCAGAAAGTGCTTTTCTCTGGTTTCGCCGATTCTGCGATTCATCTCTTCCCGCGTGCTTCTGATGCGTCCATAAGGTCCTGAAACATGTGTAATTGCTCCAATCTCCATGTTCCATTGCTCCATAATAATAAGACACAAAATAAACTATAATTAAGATTAAATACATGATAATCAAGCCAAATTAGCGATGTTCAAAGTTCATTTTCATGCACTTATCAATTATGATGTATATATAGGAGGAAGAAACTATGAGAAGCAGGAAGAGTAGTAAATTTTTGAGACATTTGAAATTTTCGAAATGCGGAAATTTTTTGAAATTAGCGACGGTTATTTTCCGTCGCTAATTAGTGACTAAAGTTGAGACGGACTCATTTTTCATCGCTAATTCCTTGGCTAAATCGCACAATTTTAGGAACAAAAGTTTTTTTGTCGCTAAATTTCATCGCTAATTTCATTTTCCATTTCAATTCCGTTGTTAAATTTTGAAATAGATTATTTTGTCACTAAAATTATAATTTCTTATAGTGTCTTCTTCTTCATCTTCATTCATGTTTAATCTTTTGTTTGAAAATTTAAGTGCATTTCTTATATATTGCACCCCAACTCACTCAAACCCTAATTAAATATATTCCAATAAGACGAAAACCCATTACATGTAAGAGTTAATTAATCAATTAGATAACATAACTTTTTTAATAGGTTAGTCTAATGACAATTTAATTAGAGATGACAAAATCATCAAAGATTCAGAGGTCATAGAGAATGAAAAATTGAAATAATTAACGTTATTGATGGGGACGGGAAAAAAATTAATAACTATTTCTTATTCGGAGAAGGGATTGGGATCAGGTAAAACCTTTATCCCATCCCCATTACTTATTTAAATTTAAATTATTTTATTTTATTTTTTTGGATAAATATATTTAGATTACAAAAAATAACAGGTAATACAATGACTAATTTTCTTGGATTGTTTTGAAAATTACAGCGATAGTATAAGACCTATGTTGACAACTTCATTGACTCGAATACCTCTAGACTGTAATAACTCGAAGAACTCCCCGAGACCGCACGAAGATGCCTTCTTCAGAATCTCTATAGTCTTTGAGTGTATCAACCCTGTGAACTCACAACGCCAGAACTCCGACTACCAATCTTCCTCCTAGAGAACTCTAAAGGCTTTGGAAATTGGGTTAGAGTTGTATTAATGGTAAATCAAAACTCAATCTCACCAGAAGAAAGAAGACAGAGAAACCAAAGAAGTCTTCTAGATGAATTGACAAGAAGGTTGAAAACAAATAGTGTTGTAGCTCATAATAATATGTTTCCAACAGTTGATGAGGTGGTTCTATATTTATATTTATATATATAGCATAGAGGTCGTGTTTTCCTTTTGCAAAACTTGCTCAAAACACATCCAAAATAACTCATTTATATATAATCGTTCGAACGCCACAAGAATATGTGAAGAACACGAGCAGTTCTATAAAATTTTTTGAACATCCTGACAAACGCACCTCGAACGCGAAGTCTCTGGACAGTTTTTTTTTTAACGTGACTCAAACATATCTCGAATATAAAGCCTTTGGAAGCTTTTGTTTGAACGTCCATTCAAACGAACCACGAACGCATAGCGTTCAACCCCAAACAAGAACGCACCACGAAAGTAAATCCTGAAAGCTTCATCTAATGTCGTCCAAATATTTTCCAATTGCACTGAGATCTTCATGACTCATTATAACACAATTGAACTTGTTTCGTTACGGACATTGACACAAACATGGAACTAACAATCTCCAATTTGCAATCTGTGACAAAACCACATAATACAAAGATTATGGTAAAAGACCCAAAATAAATAGTCAATTGTCCACATCAATACAGTGACTTATTATAAGATGACTTGATCTAATACCTACAAAATAGCATTGAAATCGACGCCACCACAACCACTAATCTTCTCGCTTGAAACAACCACGAACAATAAGATACCCGTTAAAAGCAAAAGGAATACAAAGAACAGATATACCAAATTAAAAATCCTCATGCATTAAAAAAATGTGAACCTATACTCCCTTTTTTTATCATGAAATGACAATAGGTACAATAAAAATCATGCAATAGAACGAAAAGCAAACACACTAGCTACTTGAAACCTTAATTTACTCCATCTCACTAACAGCACTTAAGTCAGTAAATAGAACACACAAAAAGTAAAAGGAAGAAACTTATATTATGCAACACTAATAAATGCAATATGCAAAGACATGAAACATACAAGCACACATGAGTTTAACAAAAACATAAAAAAAAATAACAAGTCAAAAACTCAAATAGCAATTCAAGCAAGTACAATGATATCAAGTCAGTACTCAGTTGTTTATGATATGAGATAATATGAAATATTTTTGGTCATGCTCAAGAATACACGCATGCATATGACATAAACACCAAAGCATAGCAAACACTTGTGTGAAAATAAGTGCACAATAAGTTAAGGCTTAAGACCTTATTTTATGAGCGGGATATAGTCAAAGAAATCTCATCTCATGACACACCAATTCCAAAAAATAGGTATTTAAACCCAGCACCATTATGACCTGAAAATAAGCAACAATGATTGCATGTTATAATATTCTCCCCCTAAATATGATAAGCTCATAAATAAATCTATTTCGAGTGAATGGTTTTCACCATTATCTTTTCATGTTGGCACATTGGCTCTTTTGCACTTGAGACTCATTTAACTATCTTTCGTTATTTTATTTTTTTAAGGGGATAACATAAGGTCATATAGTTAAAGGTCACACTATTTAGTGATATAAATATGACAAAGATTAGACTGTCAGTCCAAAAACTCATACATGGGACCAAGCCTCAAGACATAAAAACGTGTATTTAAAATACAAGCATAAGATATACTAAAGGTTTCCATCACACATACTCATGCACATAGAAATCAAGAAAAATAAAAGCATATTATACATGCATTAACATATATCCTATATATCAGGACCACATGCACATGCTTTTACATGCTCTTGCAAGTCAGAAAATCTTTTTGGTTTTTCATTTTGTATATTTGTATCTTTATTTTAACACAAAAATAAGAAAAGACACAACATGATTTGTCATTATCCAAAAAGATTATCCAAAAAGACACAACATGACTTGTCTCTTTTTATTTTTCTTTTAACATAAAAATAAGAAAAGACACAATTTGGCTTGTCATTATTCAATAGTACGTGGAGTTGTATTCTCGAGTGAAGATTATACTACCGTCCATTCAAATTGGCTATGAAATTTATGTTTGTATTTCCATCTTATATACCAATGAACATATATAAAAATAAACACACACCCATATGCAATGAAAATAAAAAATATGCAGTCATGAAAACACATAAAACACGCGCGCGTGCACATGCAATGGAAAATATGAGTTCACCAACTAAGTAGAATTGCACCGAAGTGCAATCTCATCACACCTTGTAGGATCAAGGCATTCGGAAGTTGATGAGAAGTAATCTCGCTTTCTCTCCCAATTTTCTTAGGAGTCTCCTCACTTGAGAACTTTTTGTCAAAAATGCAAGTTTCTCACTAATGAACTGCATCTGTTTAGCTAGTGCCGAAACTTGAAAAAGCTAAATTTGAAGAATCAAACCTAGTCGAAACACTCTTAGGCATTTTCTTTTGTTTGTGCAATATGAAACACTTAGACCTAATATGTCATGATTTGCCATAATGATGGCAAACAAACACACCTCAGACGAGAGTGAGGTTTACATATCACACCTCTAAATTGAGGTTGGGTCATAGGACAAGAAAAAACATTAGTATTTTTATGACATTCAACAACATGTTTCTTACATAGGTTACATGGAAAAATGACAGATACATTTTTAGACGATGAACTCTTGCATAGCTCGACTTAACAAAATATATTTCTCTCTTCTCACATGGTGACACACCAATCCCTAACATGCGATTTAGTTTCTCAGTCCCACTGGAAAATACAGATATCTGGGTTCTAGCATTTTCAAGTTCTGCTTCTAAGAATTTGACTCTATCAACTAGTTTCTTATTCTTCTCCTCAATGTCATCAATAATTGAAAGGATCTTGTCAAGCTTGGTTTGAACTTCATTCTTTTCTAGCTCAGTTTCCTTTAGCCTCTTACTGACCTCAACATTCATCTTGATAGCTAGGCTCTCATTAAACGGTTCAATATAAGCTTACCAGAAGATCATCTTCATCTACTGAGTCATCATGAGAGATTTTAAACAAGCATCGACATCACTAACGTTATCATTTCTCTCACATACCACACTCGAAGAAAATGCAATATAATTGCTTTTCTCCTTATGAGACTCATTAGAAGTATAGCCATATTCTGAATCACTATGTTGGATTGTCTTAACCTTTTTGCCCTTTGATTTATGGTATGTGGGACACTCAGACCTAATTTGTCCAAAATTTTCACACTCATGGTATTGAATAGCTCGAGGTTTATCATCTTTATCTTATCTAGACTTTCTCCTATGACGGCTACTTTTTCTAAGTTTCTCATCTATTTTCCTATCAGTACCACACCATTTTTTTAATTTAAGAAATTTCTTGAACTTGTTAGCAAACGTGACCAAATAAACATCTGTGAAAGTATCATGCTCATCATCATCATATGAATCATGGTAAACTTCCGTTACAATTTTCATCGCAATGTTCTTAGGTTTCCTATAACCAGGAAGTTTGCTCTCATACACCTGAAGTTTTCCAACGAGGTTCTCTAATTTTAGGTGATCTAAATCATTACTCTCTTTAATGGCTATAATCTTAGGTAAGAACCTTTCAGGTAGGGATCGCAAAATTTTCCTAACTATCATATTCATAGAAATAGTCTCGCTTAGGTTAAAGTTGGAATTAACAATATTGTCAATCTCAGCATAAAATTCTTAAAATGTTTCATCATCTTTCATCCTAGCGACTTCAAACCTAGTAGCAAGCTCTTGAATTCTATTATTCTTAACGGACAAGGTGCCCTCATGAACAGTCTGAAGGATGTTACATGCATCATTGGTTATCTCACACATAGATATTCTTTTAAATTCATTCGAGCAAACAACGGAATGAATGGCATTAATGGCTTTGTTTTTTCATTGCACGCATCAAATTTCTCTAGTCCACGTCAGTTTATCTTTAGGGGAAGATACCTCATCAACCATAACCACATAAGGTTTCCACTCGTACTCTACTGACATCCAAACGTTATCATCTAGGAATTTAAGGAACACTCTCGTGCGGACCTTCCAATGAAGGTACTCAATCTCATCAAAGAACGATGGATAATTTAAGGGTAAACTCTTACCCATAGTTTAATGGGTCAATGATCGAGGTCAGGCTCTAATACCAACTGAAAATTCAAAATTATGCTAAGATTAACCTAATGTTCTGACCCTGTGTGGATTTTAACAACTACTCTAATCTAAGACAGAACAAAGTTAGAGTAATTATGGTATAAATCAATATGCACTCTTAAGTCTAAAGTAGATATAAATAAAGCAATAAATCAAAGGAACAAAATAATAAACACAAAGATTTTATTGACGGAGTGAAAAATTCTTGATAGATAAAAACTACTTCGGGTATATAGGCTACCAGCCAAATCCACTATAATGAGAAAAAACTTACAGGGATGATATAAGACCTATGGTGACAACTTCACCGACTCGAATACCTTTAGACTGTAATAACTCGAAGAACTCCCGAGTCCACATCAAGCGGCATTCTTCAGAATTTCTGAAGTCTATAAGTGGATAAACCATGCGAACTCGCAACGTCGAAACTCCGATTACCAATCTTCCACCTAGAGAACTCTGGAGGCTTAGAAAATTAGGGTAGGGTTATGTTTCTGTGTTGATGGTAAATCAAAACTCAATCTCACCAAAATAAAGAAGACATGGATTCCAAAGAAGTCTTCTAATTGAATTTTCAAGAATGTTGAAAATAAAAAACTTTGTAGCTCAGAATAATATGTTTCCAACAGTTGATAAAGTGGCTTTATGTTTGTTTATATAGGTAGGGTAGAGGTAGGATTTTCCTTATCCAAAATTGGTACAAAACCCGTCCAAAATAACCCACTTACGCACAGCCGTTCGAAACCCACAAGAACTCGTGACGAACGTGAACAATTCCATAAAACCATTCGAACTTCCTGACAAACGTACCTCGAACACGAAGCCTCTGAAAGCATCGACATCAATAACGTTATCTTCTCTCTCACATACCACAATCAAAGAAAATGTAATATAATTGATTTTCTCCTTATGAGACTCATCAGAAGTATAGTCATCTTCTGAATCACTATGTTGGATTGTCTTAACTTTTTTTTCCTTTGATTTAAGATATGTGGGACACTCAGACTTAATATGTCCAAAACTTTCATACTCATGACATTGAATAACTCGAGGTTTATCATTCTTATCATATCTTACTCTCTCCTATGACGACTACTTTCTCTAGGTTTCTCATCCCTTTTCATATCAGTGCCACAACCATCTTTTTTTAATTTAAGAAATTTCTTGAACTTGTTAGCAAACATGACCAAATCGACATCTGTGAGAGTATCATGATCATCATCATTGGATGAATCTTGGGTAACTTCTTTTACGATTTTCATCGCAATGTTCTTGGGTTTTCTATGCTCCCATACACATGAAGTTTTCCTACTAGGTCCTCTAATTTTAGGTGATCTAATCATTACTCTCTTCAATGACTATAATCTTAGGTAAGAACCTTTCAGGTAGGGATCACATAATTTTCCTAACTATCATATTCGTAGAAATAGTCTCGCCTAGGTTAAAGATGGAATTAACAATATCGTTAATCTCAACATAAAATTCATCAAATGTTTCATCCTGACGACTTCAAACCTAGTAGCAAGCTCTTGAAATATATTATTCTTAATAGACAAGATGCTCTCATGAACAGTCTGAAGGATGTCACATGCATCCTTGGCTATCTCACACATAGACATTCTCCTAAATTCAGCAGACCAAACAGCGGCATAAATGGTGTTAATGGCTTTGTTGTTTCTGTTGCTCGTATAAAACTTCTTTAGTCCAAGTCAGTTTATCTTTAGGGGAAGAGACCTCATCAACCATAATCACGGAAGGTTTTCACTTGTACTCTACTGACATCCAAACCTTATCATCTAGGGATTTAATGAACACTCTCGTGCGAACCTTCCAATGAAGATACTCAGTCTCATCAAAGAACGATAACAATTTAAGGGTAAACTCTTATCCATAGTTTAATGGGTCAAAGATCGAGGTCAGACTCTGATACCAACTGAAAATTCAAAATTATGCTAAGGTTAACCTAATGTTCTGACCCTGTGTGGAATTAAACAACTACTCTAATCTAAGACATAATAAAGTTAGAGCAACTATGGTATAAATAAATATGCACCCTTAAGTCTAAAGTAGATATAAATAAAGCAATAAATCAAATGAACAAAATAATCAACACAAGGATTTTGTTGATGGAGTAGAAAACTCTTGATAGAGAAAAATCACTTCGAAAAATTTCGTCAAAATAGGTTTTCAATGCTAAATACCTTCCTCGACCAAGTTTTCGCGTCAAAATTTTTTTCGACGTAGAAAACTTTTAGCGACGAAATATTTCGACATTAAAGGTGAAAATAATAATAATATATATATATATATATATATATATTATAATTAGTTTTAAAAAAACTAATTATAACAAAATTGACATTGCAAATTAATTTCAAATTAAATTTCATTACAAAAGTAATTAAATTTGTAGAAAACATAAGAACATCATTACAAATTTGTTATAAAAAATTATAACAATGATATCTTTATTGATATAAAAAATAAAATTATAAAAGTTATCTCAACAAACAAACATAAAATAGTAAACAAAATGATAAACTATAATTTTCTATATATTTTCCATGTTTTCTTCATCTTCATTTCCACATTCTTCATCTTCACTTTCATTTGTTTTTCATTTTCTTCACCATCTTCATTTCCACCATTTGTTAACATAAAATACAAAAACAAAAACAAAAACAAAAACAAAAACAAAAACAAAAACAAAACCCTTAAGGAAAATAATAAGAGAGGAAAATAGAGTAAAAAATGAAGAAAGTGAGAATATGAGAAATGAAAGAGCAAATGAATATTTATAGGAAAAATTAATATTTAACGACGAAAGCTTATTTCGTCGCTAAAGGTCCTCAAATGACGGGAATTATTTCTGCCAAAATTTTGATCTTTATCGTCGATAATTTGTGGGTAAATGTCAAAAATTTAAATCTAATTTTAAAATGCGATAAATTCAAATTTTAAAATGCGATAAATTCAAATTTAAATTTACCTTTTAACGTCGAAATGAAAATTTGACGCTAAAAATTTTAATATTTTTTTTAAAAAAAAACTCTCGCCTTCAAAATTATATTTAAATTTTTGACATTTAGTGCTGAACGTTTACCCTTTAACGTTGAAATTAAAATTCGACTCTAAAGGTGCAACCTTTAGCGTCCAAAGAGTTTTTGGGCGTCGAAATAGATATTTGGCGCTAAAGTTCTACCTTTTAGCATCGAAAAATAAATTTGAACGCTATAAGTGTAACCCTTTAGCGTCGAATTTTAATTTCGACGCTAAAATTTTACCTTTTTGCGTCGAAAATCAAATTTGACTCTAAAGGGTTAACCTTTAGCGTCCAAAATAATTTTCGATGTGAAATGATTTATTAACGTCGAAAAAAATTTCGACGTTAGAAGTTTGAACGCTAAAGGTTCATTTTCTTGTAGTGTGGGTAGATTTATAATTCACCCCAAGAACAAAACCGTGACAAGGACATGCCAGGCCGGCAGGCAGGCATCCAAACACATAAATGCGGCCATTGTGTCAAACTTAGTTTTTGTCATCAACTTCACCAGGAATATTCCCAATCCCTTTATATTTTGCAGACTAGGGAATCAGTTTGAAGTTAATCATGGGATCACTGATGATATATCTTTCAAGCATTTTGTGTTTATTATTCCTGTTATTTCTTGTCAGGTTATTTAGCAAACTATGGTGGATTCCAATTCGGATACAATCTGCAATGGCTTCACAAGGAATCAAAGGCCCTTCATACAAACTTCTTTATGGAAACACCAAAGAGATCATTAACATGAAAAACGAAGTCATAACTAATCCCATGGGATTATCACACGATATATTCCACAGAATTCAGCCTCACATTTACTCCTGGTTCAAGCTATATGGTAAGTACAAGTTGTTCCTTACTATTTTAGTTGATTCATTTCTTTGAAAGGGAAGTTCTTGATGAAGGGAAAAATCTTTTAGAAAAAAAGTTCTGAATAATATATTTTATTGAATGAAAGAAAAAGATAAACTGGGGATTTGACATTATTTTATCCTAAATTTTTAAATAACACAAAATTATTAAACGGGTAATCTAAATTATTATGGGATAATAAAAATATCCTAATCAAAATAAAACAAATAAAGAAAAACGATACTGAAATACGAAATCTAGCAAATAAAATAAAAATTATAGAAGAATACTGAAAAATGGGAAGAAAACTAATAATTGTAATTTGAGGTCTGAAAAAACAAGGAATTTGAAGATGATCCGCTACGTCAGATCTATGTTATGGGTCAATACTTTATGCATTTGTTTCGATAGTTTCGAGTCAGTATATTATCTGCTCGAAAAGATGAAAACGGATAATCATAACCCAAATAATTAATGACCCTTTAAAAGTAGGAAGTTCAGATTATTATCAAAAATCAATTACTCTTTTTCAATCATGTCAACTGCATATTGGTGTAGGGATGAATTTCCTCTATTGGTATGGTCCGAAAGCACAATTGGTGGTCTCTGAGCCAGAACAGATTAAAGAAGTTTTAAACAATAAAGATGGAACATACTCTAAACCAAAAGTTCAAGGATTCATGAAGAAGCTCATAGGCGATGGCCTTGTAACTTCACAAGGTGAAAAATGGTACAGGATGCGGAAACTGGCCAACCATGTTTTCCATTCAGAGAGCTTAAAGGTATGATCGATTCTTGTTTAGCTTGTTAATTGTTTTATTCCGCAAAACGTTGAATAACAGATGTGGAGCCACATTTATGCGAGTAGGGGCAGTCGTCCCTGTTCAATCGAAATTCTGTTAAAATATCTCCAATAAATTAATGAAAAACATGCTTTGTTAATGATATAATTTTGATTTGGCCCCATTAAAATAAAAAATATCTAATATTTTTTGTGAAAATCAACTTTTACCCCCACTGATCATTGTTGAAGAATGTTTTTTTCCTCTGTAGAATATGATCCCAGAGATGATTGCGAGTGTGGAGATGATGTTAGAAAGATGGAGACAATACGAAGGAAAGGAGATTGAGGTCTGCGGAGAAATCAAGATTTTGACATCAGAAGTTATTTCCAGGACAGCTTTTGGAAGCAGTTACTTAGAAGGGGAAAAAATATTCAATATGTTGACAAGAATGGCTGAAATCATTTCCAGAAATGACCATAAGATTAAAATTCCTTTAATTGGAAAGTTTGTGAAGACACGTGATGATGTTGAATCAGACAAACTTGAACAAGATATAAGAGACTGTATCATAAGGATGATAAAGAAAAGAGAGGAAAATGCTGGGGTGGGTTATGGTAATGATTTTTTTGGATTGCTTCTGAAGGCTTATAAAGATCCTGATGTGAACAAGAAAATGTCCGTTGATGATATGGTTGATGAGTGTAAGACTTTCTACTTTGGTGGACATGAAACAACTGCAAACTTACTTACTTGGACAGTTTTACTTCTGACAATTCACTCGGACTGGCAAGAGAAAGTGAGGAAGGAGGTGCTTGAATTGTTTGGCCAACAAAATCCAAAACGAGATAGCATAGGAAAATTGAAAACTGTAAGCAAACCTTTAGCCTCTAATCAAAAAATGTTAAATTATTGCTTGAAGATGTCATTTTATCCGCTCTGAGTGCCACACTTGAGCCTAAATTAGTTCGTAGAGGTCCCTGGTGCTTGAAACCATGTAGGTTCTTATAATGTATTAAAGATACTAATTTAAAAAAAAAAAAAAAAAAAAAAAAAAAAAAAAAAAACTACATTGCTTCAAGCCCCAAGATTCCAACCTCATACTCTCCAAAGTGGAGGCATCCTTGAGGAATGAACGGGCTCAAGCCCATGGTTTAGGCCCACCTGTAGTGCTCAAAGCGGATAAAATAACCAAGTTGAATGTATTATAATATTTCTCTGTTATTGTAGCTGAGCATGGTCATCAATGAATCTCTACGGCTCTATCCACCAGTTGTAGGCATCTCCAGGAGTATCGACAGGGACATAACATTGGGAAAGCTCAGTCTTGAAGCTAACATGGAAATTTCAGTACCAATCCTAGCACTTCATCATAGCCCTCAAATATGGGGACAAGATGTTCATCTTTTCAAGCCAGAGAGGTTTTCTGAAGGAGTGGCTAAAGCTACCAACAATAACCCTGCAGCATTTCTTCCATTTGGTTTGGGACCTAGAAATTGTGTGGGCTTGAATTTGGCAACTACAGAAGCCAAGATTGTACTGTCAATGATTCTGCAGCGTTACAGGTTCAATCTTTCACCAAATTATGTTCACTCTCCTATCCTGCTTATTACACTTCGCCCTCAGCATGGACTTCAAGTCTTGCTTAAGCCATTGTAAGATATTCATACCTTGAAGACCAATGATGTATAGCCTTGTTATTGGCTAATCCTAGATATAAAATAAAGTGTGCAAAGCGTTTATTAGATATGTCAGGGTAATACGAGAAATTGACCCCTCGAATAAACCTCCATCAACAGTAAATTTGTTTGGTTAGTATGGAACCAAAAATAAATTTAGCAAGTAGATAAGAAAACACAGAGTTTATGTGATTCGGCGGAGAGTGGCTCCAACCTACGTCCACAGGAGAAATTGGGTGTATTTTATTACTTGTTCGGGGTCAAGACTAACCCAAGCTACAAGTAGGGGGTGAATACAAGAATGGTAAAATAAACACCTCGGGTCTTACAACAAGTCCGGTACAAATCTCTTATATGGTCGGGTGTTGGCATGCTCTATATATATATATATATATATATATCATTATTTTTGGCTTTTTGTTTCTCTCTAAGTGTTGAGATGCAAAATTTACTAATCCATGAATCTGAGACTTCAACCCATTTATATAGGCTCCCAAATCCATTATTTCATCGTCCATGACGTCGGCTCATATCACTTTGTCATCATTGCCTCATGCTTCTTTTCCCTAACCACTCAGCAAACAGTCGTACTGACACTTGGCTCAACCACCCATGTCATTGAAAACTCATCATTCCAACTTTTTGGCCATTACTACATGCTTTGTTAGTGTGACAGCATGTAACTCAACTACTTCGATATTGTTCCGTCTGGCAGGGTCTCTTCCCAAAGAGAGCCGTTGACCAACTTCCGTCACATCAGCCTTCTAGGAGCCCAAACTTTCAAGTAGGGTGTACGTCATATGACTCCAATATAGGACGGCTTGTGATCTCATCTTCGTTCTTTGGGTTGGCATATCGAGCCAGATGACACTTATCCAAGCTCCCACTAGTTTCCTTAACCAGGCCGGGTAGCAAACATAGACCCCTGGGGTCGGTTTCCGTAAATCCTCAGATAAATCCAAATCCACCACTTCTTATCTACATCGGGTCGGTGTGCCAACTTGCTCCATCATCAACTTATTTAGCTTTCATATGAACTCCTTTGTACGACGAGGTCAAGTCCTTCTGTCAAACTTCATCAGCCTTTCCGAACCCTCAGGTCTTTACTATTTATTTTTGGGCTAAGTACAATACATAGTTTACTCCTCCTCGATATTTGAACCTTCCTCAAGGTGAAAAATCATCATTAACATTTGTCCCCCAGTTATCGGTATCAACGAGTTGGCAAATTGATGTCGGGAACTTTATAAATGACAGTGGTACAGACCGGCCCAATGTCCTCAGATTGTGGCTTCTTACAAACGCTCCTCAAAGCTATACTCCTCGGGTCAAGTTGTTGTACATATTGCCAAAGATTCATTTTTTGTGACAATTTCCTTTTTTTTAACACTTGGAAAATTCTGAACCCTTAACAATGACTCTTCAATACTGATGACCATTTCCAATACTGTAATTTCATACTCAAACAATCCACGAAGTGCTCCGACTAACTGGAGACCATTCTAATGACTCGAGGTTGTTATCTCATTCTGATGACCAACTGTATTTATCATTAGGTCACTGTAGTGGTCTTACAAGACCAATCTTCCCTATCGGGCAATTGTATCTACACTCTCAGTGACTTTCCTCAAAATTGACATGTTTGCGACCCCCTTGACACTTTTACCCATGACTCCTTAAATAGCTAATTTATCAACAGCAGTGGCTACACCCGAGCCATATGAGATGTTGACCTCGAAAGATCTCAGGCTTCTTGATGCGGCGTTGTCTCAGTTGGGCCATAAGGGATAAACTTTAACCTCTTGTCAATAAACAGAATAAGACATTGGTGGGACGAACCCAACCTTGAACTCTCATTGTGCCACTATACAGTAATATGGTCTCGACGGGACGTAACTCAGCTCGAGCTATTACAAATCACTTGACAATAAGGGAATGATCCCTTCTTGTGCCAATCAAGCAATAATATGGCATCAGTGGGACGTACCCAACCCAAGCCAATCAATAAACCTGGCTAGGGGTGAGCAAAATTGGTTTCGATTCTGCATGGAACCGGAACCTAACTGGAAAAAATTTATTCCTAATTAAGTGGAACCAGAACCTACCCAATTAAATATGGTATCCTATTAATCGGTTCCAATTCGATTCTGGTCCGGCTATTGTCTGGTTCTGAATTACCCTATTTATATAATATTATCAAACGTTGAAAATGTAATTATTTCTCACTTGAATAAATATTACATAATAACTTGATGGGACGAGTCATTATAACCACTTAGCCACAAAGGGAATGCTTCATTCTTGTGCCTTTCAAGCAATAATAGGGCCTCGATGGGACGTGCCTAACCCCGAGCCAATAAATAAACCAGGCCACAAGTGAATGATCTCTCATTGTACTATCCAAAGTAATAATAGGGTCTCGGTAGAACGTACCCAACCTCGAACCAATCAAATAAACATGGCCACATGGAAATGATTCTTCCTTGTGTCATTCAAGTAATAATAGAGTCTCGGTGGGACATACTCAACCCCGAGCCAATCAATAAACCTGGCCACAAGGGAATGATCCATCCATGTGTCATTCAAGCAATAATAAGGCCTCGGTGGACGTACCCAACCCCGATCCAATAAATAAATCTGGCCACAGGGGAATGATCACTCCTTATTCCATTCAAGCAATAATAAGGCATTGGTGGGACGTACCTAACCCCGAACCAATCAAATAAGAAAGACTACGATGGAATATTTTCAACCTCAGGCCATCTTCACAAGCACTTGTAATGGTGTGTTATACCATGCTTCATAAAAATAAAAATAAATACAAGTGTAACGTGGTGATGTATCACACACTCTGTACTGGCCCAAAAACATCGAGGTAATTGAGACAGCTTCATGTCTCATTTTACCTGAAACATCAATTTTGAACCTTACAATCCAAACGTCCCATCGAACCGAGCTATGGATCAAGGGGTGGCCAACGCCATGGGGGAATTTCCCCTCATGCTAGGCAAACCCCTAGTGTGCAAACGCCACGAAGGCCTTCTAGCCTTCCTTTTGCTATGCTCCTATGGATCCGAAAAGGGATGGCCAATGCCATTGGGGCATTATCTCTCCCCATGCTAGGTAAATCTTGAGTCTATAAATGCCACGAAGTCCCGTGGGCCTTACTTGTGCTATGCACCTCCATTCCAACTCTCTTAATGGGCGGTAAAACGCCATAAGGAAAATATATCTTCCCATGCTATGCAAACCCAAGATTACCGTAGTACCTCAAAGCGGTCTTTAATCCATACGTGCTATGGTTACCTGGGGGCACCAAACGTCACATTGGACCTCTCGTCGAACGTGCAATGGTTACCTTGAGGCACCAAACATAACGCATGTCTTTAATGTCTTCGGTATTCGGTATTCGATGGTGCAAAATGTATGGTATTGACGTTTCGGCCCGGGGTGTTTAATAATGACACTAGGGTGGGTGTTCCTTGGGGGTGCGCGCTTTCCGCACATCGTTTTGCAACTTTTGGTAATGGCAACCACAAGTACACAAGAATATTGAATAAGTCGTTTTCATTCAAATAGTAAACAAGCGTATAAGTGTCTAAGTTTTTTATTCATAAATGGGAAATCTTATTTATATTCTTGGGATCTACTGCCCTTCTTGTAACTCTTTATGGGTCATTTCAAGAGAGGCTCTACTGTATTCCAAGGCTTATTGAGTCGGGTGTCGTTCAGCTGTTCCAAGTGATAGGCATCTGACCTGATGACCTCGGCAACCTTGTAAGGCCTTTCCCATTTGGCTCCATGTGAGTCTTCTTCAGGCTTCTTTGTATTTGGGGTGACTCGCCTTAAGATCAAGTCTCCGAGACAAAAGGTTGTACCCAGACCCTCTTATTGTAGAAACAGGTCATTCTTTGTTGATAGACTGCCACTTTGAATGTCGACCTCTTTTTCTTCTCCTCAATTAGGTCAAGGTGGTGTCTAAGAAGGTCTTCATTTGGTTCTTCTGTAAAATACTGGACCATGTGGGTCGTCATCCCAACCTCTGCTGGGATCACCGCCTCGCAGTCTCAGACCGGCCAAAATCGCCTCATACTCAACTTCATTATTGGTTGCTCCAAATGCAAACCTTAGTGCATAACTTAAATCTTCACCTTGTTCATTACTGAGGATGACACCAGCCTCATACCCTTGCGAGCTAACCGACCCATCAACAAATAATTCTCACTTCTCATATTCCCTGACCATCATGATTTGAGACCCGGTGAATTCGGCCACAAAATCAGCTAAAGCTTGCCCTTTAATAAATACCTGGGATAAGTAACATATATCATATTCGCTAAGCTCTACTGACTATTTTACCAGACGACCCGAAGTCTCAGGTCTATGCAAAATTTTTCTAAGTTGATGGTCCGTATATACCCCGATGGGGTGAGCTTGGAAGTAAGGTCACAACTTCCTCGCTGCAGTAACTAGGGATAGGGCCATCAGCTCATGGACTGTATATCGGGTTTCCGTATTTAATAAGGTCTTGTTAGAATAATACAATGGCCTTTGAATTTTATCTATTTCCTGTATTAATACTGAACTTACAACATGCTCTGAAACAGCTACGTACATAAATAACGTCTCACCCGAAATTGGCATAGCCAGAAGTGGAGGTCGGGTCTGATATCCATTTCTTTTGTGCATTCTCCATTTCCAACCGCAAGTTCTCTCTCATCTTATTCATCCACTCTGCCATTGAGACCTCTGAAACTCTATGATTCTCGTCTATTGCCATCGTATTATTATCTACTATGCTTCAAAATAATGCTAGAAAGAGAGTCAGCACAAGTCATAACTCGACAATTACTCTTATGTTTGTCATTTTCATAAGGGCCAAGCATAATTTTTTTTGTTAAGAGCAGTGATGGAGCTGCCACTAGGGGTGGCAATTTGAGTCAGGATTCGTTCGTTTATCGTTCGATTCGATTTGCTTTAAAGCGAATACAGCTTTGAAAAATGGATTCGTTTAATAAATGGGTCGATTCGATTCGATTTGTTTATTAAACGAATCAAATACGAATTTAAGCTCATTAATTCGTTTATTCGTTTATGATTCGTTTTATTATTTTCTTTTACTAGTTATTGTTATTTTTCAATTAAGATTCGAGAAATTATGGTTAACTATCATAGAAAAAATAATATTTTCGATATTTGGTGATGTTTTTTTAATAAATATATTAATTACATATTTTATATGTATATATTTATGAAGAATTAATGTAAATCAATTGTGGTAAATTATTATATTAAATAATATTATGACTAAACGAATATTTGTATTTGATTTGTTTAATAAACGAATCGAATACGAATTCTGATATTAGGATTCGTTTAATAAACGAATCGAATATGAATCATCATATTTTGATTCGATTCGTTTAGGATTCGATACAAATTTGATTCGTTGATTCGTTTTGCCACCCCTAGCTGCCACTTTGCTCTTGTCCCGGTGGTGAGATTTGGGAGAGCACAAGTTAGACTCCCTACAATGGCATAGAGTCAAAATCTCATAATTTTGAGAGTAAAAATTATCTCCAAATGGGAGCATAATTCTCTCTATATTTGGTGAGAGTATATATTTCGTCTCTAGTAAATGTAGAATTTTGAATGTACAATAAACATTTGTATTCAATATTCCAATAGATTATAAATTTATATTGTGTTAAAAAAAAAGAGCAGTGGTGGAGCCAAATCCATACTAGTAGTAGGGTGTAGTCTTCACTCAATTTAAAATTTATTAAAATATATATTATAAATTAGTAAAAAAAATCTAGTTATTTTGATTTAATAAAAATTATATTATTTTTTGTAAAAATCAACTTAATTTTATCACCACTTCAAACTTATAGCTCTGCCATTGGTTAAGAGGCTAATATCTACAAGAAAGCAACCTTAATTTTGGCGCGACAGGTCAAAAATCACAGCAAAAGCACTAGCGCCAAAGTAGGTATATTAATTTTAATTAAAGAAAGCTGGTGCATTTTCTTGAATTCTTACACCCTTACCCTTTGTATTGGTAAGCATACATTTTATATTTGATTAATCCCTGAAATTAAAACATCGTAAGCAAGGAGATTATTTGAGAATAGACATATAATAATTAAAAGATTTATTACATAACTTAAGCAAGAGCGAGATTATTGAGAATACTAGAATAGACATATAAATAATTAAATGTTAATTTATTATAGCTAAAACAAGGAGATTAAGCGATGTAATAAATTAGGGTGCATCTGTGGTACCCAGGGGTATGACATACCCCTGGGTACCCTCACCGTTGGATCACTGTCAAGTGATCCAACGGTGAGTGGAAAAAAAAATTAAAAAAAAAACCGGGAAAATCGGTAAATAAAAGTAAAAAAAGCCCTCATCTCTTTCAAATCCCTCCCTGTTCATCTCCCTCTCGTCTCTCCCTATTCATCTCCCTCTCTCACAAATCCCCCCATCTCTCACGAACTATCCCTCTGTCTCACAAAGCCAAAATTGTGTCATCAATTCCACTCAACTCTCACTCTCACGATCTCTCGGTCTCACTGAAGAAGGGAAATTTGTGCCCTAAAATCACCGACGCCTGCTTCTCCATCGCTGATTCTATATTTTTATGTGATGCCAGAACTTGATTTCCAGGTTCCTTCAAAGCATTCCACTGTATCTCTTGATTCTCTGTTCTGGGTCTACTTAAATTTGGTTTCTTGTTCATGGATTGTTAGGATTTTGATTTGGTTTTGGGCGTTGTTTGTGGCTTTTCATTTTGTAAATGGGTTTGTGGGGATTTGTGGTTGTTGGTTATGAAACCCCATGTTCGGGAGATTTTGGACAAGGGTTATTATGATAATGGTATGTAGAAGTTTTGTAGTGTTTGGTTGGTAAGAAAACAGAGGAAAAGTAAAGAGAATAAAGATATGAGTCATGTATTTTTGGGTCTATTACTTAATCTAATAGTGTAAAATGTATAGGGTTATGTTTTTGTGCTTGTTCCGTATTAGTTTATCCTCCTTGCTGCTATTTAGATTTCATTTAAATTGGTTTGGGTTGTGGATAATGATTGTTCACCGGACAGCATGATAACTAAATGTACTTCCTACGTTATTTCTATATTTTAATGTGTTTCAACAAATGACCTAATCATACCATTATGACCGGATCTTTTGAACCAGGGAAGGATAATGTCAAAGTTATTTGATCCACACATAAGATTGTAAAGACCTCAAGTCTAAGAACTAGTCATACAATCGATACATGAAAGTTCTCACAGACACATGAGATAAACACTTCATGTGAAAACTTTCGGCGGTCAGTTCGATGGACACGAGCAACTCATGCATCCATGTGATACACCAAGCGGACGGATCTCCGCTAGTAGCCTATGAGATCGGCTACCCCACTTAAGGGCGGATCATATCATCATGCTAGTCTCTCCATTTATGAACGCCCAGATTATTCACAAACTATGACTAGGAATGTTTGAGAGTAATGATTCTCATAAGGCGTGGAAGCCATCATCTTATTACTCCAAGGGCTTTATTACAGTGTTTGATGATTCATATAATTTATGTAAGACACGTATAATAAAGATTGTAATTTTATTAATTAATGAAAATATTACAGATACATGTACATATAGGCCATCCACAAGTTGGGTATAGGGCATATCCATAACAATCTCCCACTTGCACTATAGCCAACTAGTATGAATCTGGACACCATACTCTCGAGTGTGCCTATCATGCTTTTGTTGAGTCAGCTCTTTAGTCAGAGAATCTGCAAGATTATCTTATGTGAGTATTTTCTCTATAATAACTTATTTTCTCTCAACAATCTCCCTGATGAGATGAAATCGCCTGAGTACATGCTTGGATTCTGGTGGGACCTTGGTTCCTTTGATTGAGCAATGGCGCCCGTGTTGTCACAAACATCGTGACGCCATTCTTTATCACGGGAAGCACTTCCAGCTCCGTGATGAACTTCTTTATCCAGACTGCTTCTTTAGCTGCCTCAGATGTTGCAATATACTCGGCTTCAGTGGTAGTAGACCCGGCCGCCGGTTCGGTTCCGGTTCGGAACCGAACCGAACCGGCCGGTTACCGGTTCCACACTTAAGTGGAACCGAAAACCGAACCGTTCGGTTCCGGTTCGGTTCGGTTCCTTTTTTTTTATTAATTAATTAAATAAAAAATGAGATTAAATTTATAAAAAAATAAAATTTATTACATTGAAGAGCTTGAGCTTAAATTTTTAAAAATTTAAGTTGCCTACGTATCCTCCAAGGGTGAGAGGAATCAAAGCTCACGTAGTTCCATTACAAGTTTTAGTCTTTTAGACATATCCCCTTTGTAAATTATTATTTTACAATTATCAATCATCATTATCGGTTGATCCTTCAGCTCCGGTTCCGCTTGCACTTGTTGCAGAAGCATTATCGAACAAATCTTCACAATCATCGGGGGCATCTTCTTGTTGTCTCAGATCAGCTCGAGTCCAATCATCCACACAAGATTTGCTTCTAGAGTGCTTGGATGTAATGAAGATCGCCTAGCTTCCAATATATTACCTCCCAAGCTGAAGGCTTGCTCAACCGCAACGGTGGAAATAAGTGCTGCCAAGATCTCTTTAGCAATAATAGATAAAACAGGATATATATTTTGATGCCGGTTCCACCATTCAAGGATTTTAAATTTTTTACTGCATAAACTTTCATTAGAAAACTCAAAATTTGTAGATAAATAATTATCTAATTCAGGGTTATTAGTTCGTATCCCTAGCTTTTTTATTTCGTTGCAATAACCAACGATCCCCTGCGCTAAGTCTTGTTTGAATTACTGGTTTGCTACTACTAGATTGACCTAATGTTCCTAAGTTATATCTTACAATATAATCATTAAATAACTCAATTAAATCATTTCTTAATTTCGTCATTAATCTAGTAATGTCAATTTCATCTAATATTCCTAAATAACCATAATAAGCTTGTAAAGCACCACTCAAACCTTCTAATTTAAATCTAGGATCAAAAACAGCAGCAATAAGATAAAGTAAAGGAATTTCTCTAAAATAGTTTAACCATTTTACCTTCATAACAGTAATGGCTTCTAACAAAACAATATCATTAGGATCGCTACTGTCAACATGCTCATCGAGAGTGCCAACAATATTTAAACTCTCAAGAAGAAATAAATGTGCTGTAGGATAATAAACGCCGCTAAAATTAAAGTAGCATCATTAAAAACTTTTAAAATATCTAAAAAAATTTCACAAATATCCCATTGACTAGGATAAAGTGTGATATTTTGAACATGTTGAGAAAAGAAACTACATAATGCATCTTTGTATTGAAATGCTTGACATAAAAGAAAATAAGTAGAATTCCAACGTGTTGGAACATCTCTTGAAAATTTAATCGGTTTAATACCATTTATTTTACAAAACTTGGTCCATTCTCTCCTAATTTGAGAATATGACCAAATACAGTTAAGTGCCGTTTTAATTGGATCAAGGAAAGGTGATAATAATTTTAGACCGTCTTGCACACATAAGTTGAGGACATGACATGTACAACGAATATGAAAAAACTGACCCCCTAAATTTGGTTGACATATTTCTTTTAAATCATTTATGGATGCAGTATTTGCAGATGCATTATCAAATCCAATTGTTAAAATTTTTTCTCCTAAACCATATTCATCAAAAATTACCTTCATCATTCTATAAATATTATGTGCAGTATGTTGGTCATCAAAAA
>SKCR01042626.1:0-57572 GCA_019454045.1 Zanthoxylum bungeanum
TTTTGGTAGTCAACACATAAACCAAGTCAAGTATGTTATTACTCTTCACAGTGGTAAGATCATCTACAGACCTATTCTTGAATCTTGCGAAGCTGAAAATAAATCAGATTCAAAGGGTAAGGAAGGGGTTGATGAACCATTACCTATCGTTGATGATAACAATTTTTCTCATGCATCTCCATTTGCTCAAGCATTAAAAACAAAGAAATTGAACCATTCCCCAGATATATATGAAATATTCAAACAGGTAAAGGTTAAAATTCCTTTGTTAGATGCCATCCAAAGATACCATCTTATGCCAAATTTCTGAAAGACTTGTGCACTATTAAAAGAAAACATCAAGTAAGAAAGAAAGGTTTTCAAGCTGAACAGGTAAGTTCTATTCTCTCAACCAGTAATGCATTAAAATACAAAGATCCTGATTATCCAACTATTTCATGTATTATTGGAAGTCAAAAAATTGAATATGATTTTCTTGATCTTGGAGCCAATGTCAATCTGCTTCTATTTTCGGTTTACCAACAACTTAATATTAGCGAGTTAATACCAACATCAACTACTTTTTTACTTGCCGATAGATCAATTAATGTACCGAAAGGAATTATTGAAGACGTGTTATTATAAGTCGATAAATTCATAAATCATGTGGATTTTATTATCTTGGAAACACAACCTGTAGCAGACAGTTATAAGTCAATTCCTGTAATACTTGGTCGCCCATTTTTAGCAACAGTTAATGCTTTAATTAATTGTAGGAATGGAATCATTAATTTATCTTTTGGCAATATGACGTTAGAGCTTAATATTTTTAAAATGGGCAAAAAACCATATGATGAGGACAGTGAAAACGAGAGCATAAAACTAATTGAATCAATTTTGGAGGAACATATTCAGGGAAGTTTATCCGATCCCATGGAAATTTATACTGCTAATTTTCTTAAATCAAGTACGCAATTAGATTCTGATATTCCAAATGATTTTTTACTTGATTCTATACAGGTACTGGAAGACGATGGAGAGAAATAAAATTTTGAGGAACTAGGAGCGCTGGAAGAAGAAAAACATGAGGAAGCACCCAAATTGGAGTTACAAACTTTGCCAAAAGGATTGAAGTATGCATTCCTTGGAGATGAACAAACTTACCCTGTGGTAATTTCTTTTTCCCTCACAAACAATCAAGAAGGTAAGTTGTTAAATGTTTTTGGAGAACATAAAATGGCAATTGAATGGACTTTAAAAGACATAAAAAGGAATTAATTCTTTGATCTGCACACACATAATACATTTTGAAGATAATACTAGGAAATATCGTCAACCCCAAAGACGATTGAACTCTCACATGAAAGAAGTGGTAAAAACAGAAGTCCTTAATCTTCTTGATGCAGGCATTATCTACCCTATCTTCGATAGCAAGTGGGTAAGTCATACACAAGTTGTGCCTAAAAAGTATGGAATAACGGTCATAAAGAATGATAAAGGAGAATCAATTCCAACCTGAATCCTATCTAGTTGGCGTATGTGCATTGACTATAGAAAATTAAATGACGCCACTAGAAAAGATCATTTTCCTTTACCATTTCTTGACCAATTGTGGAAAAAATAGCATGACATCCCTACTATTGCTTCCTTGATGGTTACTCGGATTATTATCAAATTCTCATTGCATTAGAAGACCAGGAAAAGACCACATTCACATGTCCCTTTGGAACATTTGCATTTAAGAAAATATCTTTTGGACTTTGTAATGCACTAGTAACATTCCAACGATGCATGTTAAGCATATTTAGTGACATGGTTGAACATTATTTAGAGGTCTTTATGGAAGATATAACTGTTTTTGGGAACTCTTTTGATAATTGCTTGAATAATTTGGAAATTTTTTTTAAAAGATGTGAAGAAAAATGACTTGTGTTAAACTGGAAAAATATCATTTCATGACTAATTCATGAATTATTTTGGGTCACGTTGTTTCATCTAAAGGTATTGTGGTTGACAAGGTAAAAATAGAGGTAATCTCTAAATTGCCACCACAAAAAATAGTCAGAGAAATCCGTTCTTTCTTAGGACATGGATGATTTTATAGAAGGTTCATTAAAAACTTTAGTACCATATCCAGACCTTTGTGTAACCTCCTATTAAAAGATACAACATTTGAATGGACAGAAGAATGTCAAAAATCATTTGAAAAGATTATCAGTCTCTTAACTTCTGCTCCTATCATGCAATCCCTTGATTGGTCTTTGTCTTTTGAGCTAATATGTGATACCAGTGATTATGCAGTTGGCGTTGTATTAGGACAGAGAAAGGGAGGTAAGTCATATGTAATTTATTACGCAAGTAGAACTTTAAACAGTGCACAAATGAATTACACTACCACAGAAAAAGAACTACTTGCTGTAATATTTGCATTGGATAAATTTCGATCACATTAATTGGTTCATGCTAAGCGAAAAATATATCAATATTTACCACCACTTTTACTTAATATTTTGTATAATTTCTCGAGTTTTATGAATATTTTGATGTGTTTTGTGTTATTTTGTAGATAAATAAGATTTTGGGACTCAATGAAATCAAATCGGGGCCAAAATGGTGAAAAACAGATGAAAAATAGTAAAATGGGATGTTTAATGTTCACGTATCGCGACGCGCAACCTTCTCTGCGTCGCCACGCACCGCAATTATGCAGTCTGCTGATGTGCATCATCATCGCATCATCACTATGTTATCAAGTGCGTCATCATGATGTTAGCATCGTGACGCCCAAGCCTTCACACATCGCGACGCCGAGCCAATAATTCAGTCTGCCGACAGCCGCCATTTACTGTAGTACGTGTCACGACGCAGAAGAATTGGCGCGTCGTGACGCGGCCAGTTTTTTAGCCTGTAAATAGAGGCTTAAATCAAAGGATTTTCTTCATACTTTTTTATGGGGAATTTTCTTAGAATACTAAGAAGAGTGTATCTTATTTATTTAATTTCAGTTTCTTGTAATTAATTTTTATTTTAGTAATAAAAATTTGTTTATTTTTTCTTAAAAGCATGAGTAGGTAACTTCTTTATGCTATGGTGAAGGTGAATCTTTTATTATTATAATTTATATTAATCTCTTTATTTTATAATATAAAATTATCTTAAAACCTGACTTAATTGGATACCGCCTTTATGGTCGATTGGACTTAATTAGATTAATTTTAACCTAACTTAATTGGATTCCGCCTTTATTGTCGGTTGGAATTAATTAAAATAAGACTTAATCAGGATACCGCCTATATGGCCGGTTGGTAATATAATACAAATTTATATATTATAATAAGGGTGATTTCTAGATTTGAAATAATAAAAGTGGATCCCCAGACCACATCATTTTATTTCATTGTTGTAATTTTTACCTTTTTAGTTTTCAATTAGTTGCATGATGTTTTATTTTTTATATGTCTTTAGTAGTCATATATATGTGTCGTAACTAAATACAGTATCTAGGGTTGTGATGAATTCCAATACAATAGGTTTATAATTGGTTATTTTTGTCTTGTGTAATGTATAGATTTATTTATTAAGTCTTAATCTTAATGATTCTTATTAACTGGCGACTAATAAGATTGATTTGGTAAAATTAAAATGAACTTGACGAAAGGATTTTATTTTTCAGAACGATCTCACATTCACCTTAGAGATTCCTTCCAGGATAGACATATACTTGTCGGGCGTGGGTAGCCATAATTGGAACTTAATCTTAATGAATTTGGAGTTTCTTAATTAGCATAGACATCTAATTAATTGGGTTACTTTGGGTGTTTGCATCTGACCATCGACAGAGGCTTTTGCATATCTTCGTGTTCTTGGTTAATAAACCGACATATTTTACAAACATAAGATAATCACTTCATCTTTAAAAGAATATTGGAAGGATTCACAACCCTAGATAGTTTCATAATATTGATTTTTTTTAATTTACTTTTGCATTCTTTATTCACTAGTTTCTAGTTAAAATCACCATCCAACCAACAATCAAATCAATTTTTAGATACTTGTAGAAATTTAACTTCAATAAATTAATAGCTTAGGTATTAAGTCCTCGTGGGATCGATACATTTTATACTACTTGAGTGATACGTACGCTTGCGTTACGTCTGTGATTTCACCCGATCAAGTTTTTGGCACCGTTGTCGGGACTTATTTATATTTTACTATTAATTTTGATGTTAGATACTTTACTTATATCTAATTTATTTTTACTTATTATTTTTATTTTCTTGTGTTTCAAGTTCTCAAACACTACATAAGAAGAAGCAGAAGCTTTGAAATCTGTCTGCTTGACACAGAAATTGAAAGAACTATCAGACAGTTGAGAAGGGAAAGACGAGGAGATCAAGAAGCACTGATCAATATGAAAAATCAAGAACCTAAACCTTTGGAAGTTGCACCACCAATTCCCATTCGAGACAGAATAATTCTGGTGGTTGACGGCTTCATATCATGTATTATACTTCCTCCCTTACCTACAAATAAGTGTGACATCAAAACATGCATTCAGATGATACAGCAATCAGTTCAGTTCTGGGGAAGTGCAACTGAAGATCTCAATGCCCACATCAGTAACTTCGTGGAAGTTTGCAACACATTCAATTACAATCGAGCAGCAGAAGAAACAATGCATCGACGAGTGTTCCCATATTCCTTGAAAGACGGACCTAAGGCTTGGCTTCATTCATTACCAGCAGGTTCCATCACAACTTGGAACACTTTTGCCACCAAATTCCTTGCAAAATATTTCCCCCAGCCAAAACAGAAAAATTAAGAAATGACATCACATCATTTGTGCAACATGACTCAGAATCCTTTTGCGAAGCATGGGAAATATACAAAGAATTGCTCCGAAAATGTCCTCACCATGAAATTGCAAACTGGCTTCAAGTCCAAACCTTCTACAATGGGCTTTTCTGGACTAATGAGAACCACAATAGATGTTGTTGCTGGAGGAGCATTAATGGTAAAAGGAGAAGACCAGGCTTGGGTCTTAATTGAAGAAATGGCCGACAATAATTCCTTATGGCCAATAGAGAGGAGCATGATCCATCGAATAGCAGGAATCTAAGAAGTAGGAACCAACACAGCTGTGAATGCTAAGTTGGATCAGATATACAAATGTCTGGAAACTCTTAGCATGCAAGTTAATGATGGATTCACGAGTTCACCATATGGAGGAGCACCAGAAGGAGAATCTTACAACCAACATGATGAGACTGTGAACTATGTCAGCAAATTCAACAGACAGGGAAACAATCCATATTCCAATACCTACAACCCATGTTGGAGGAATCATCCCAATTTCACATAGAGCAACACTTCAGGGCAAAGGAACAATCCACCACCCGGATTCTAACAGCAGAATAAAGGCCATGAGTATGAAAAAGAACTAGGAATAGCATAAGTGCTTGCCCAGATAAAAAAAGCAAGAAGCAAAATACGAAGTTTTAGTAGTTGCAGTTCAAAATCAAGCAGCATATTTGAAGACACTAGAAAATCAAATGGGACAACTGGCCAATGCTCAGAGTTACAGACCGCAAGGTACCCTTCATAGAAACACAGAACCAAATCCAAGGTACAAAGGGAATGAGCAATGCCAAGCCATCACTTTGAAAAGTGGCACTGAAATCAACAAAGATGTTGGAGTCAATGCATCTACTGAGGAAGTTCCAAAAGAAAGCAGCGAATCAGATCCACAGATGGAGGAAAAAAAGGTAAAAGAAAATTATCGAGAAATATTTACTCTACCTCCACCTTTTCCATAACGTCTCCAGAAACACAAACTGGACAAGCAATTTGCTCGATTCCTGGAGATTTTCAAAAAGTTGCATATCAATATTCCATTTGCAGAAGCGTTGGAGTAGATGCCCAGTTATGTCAAATTCATGAAGATATTCTGTCATGAAAGCGAAGATTGGGAGATTACGATACGGTAGCATTGATAGAAGAATACAGCGCCATCATTCAGAGGAAGCTCCCCCCAAAGTTGAAGGATCTTGGCAGTTTCACCATCCATTGCACATAGGAGAACATTACTTTGGTAAAGCTTTGTGTGATTTAGGTGCTAGTATTAACTTGATGCCTTTGTCTATTTACAGGAAACTACAGCTTGGAGAAGCAAAGCCCACCTCAGTCACTCTACAACTTGCAGACAGATCACTCCCATTTCTGAGAGGTGTAGTGGAAGATGTGCTTGTCAAAGTCGACAAATTCATTTTCCCAGTAGATTTCATTATCCTTGACATGAAGGAAGACAAAGACGTACCTATCATCCTCGGGAGACCATTTTTGGCTACATGTCGAACCATCATTGATGTACAAAAATGTGAACTAACCATGAGGGTACAGGGCCAAGAAATAACATTCAAGGTTTTCAAAGGCATGAAATTCCCGAATGACGAAATGGAGGATGGATGTTTCAGAGTTGATGTAATAGATAGTATCATCCAGAACACAAATGCAATGCCAATTTCTACATACAAACTTGGAGCATGCATCACCAACATGACTAACAGAGAATTAGATGATGAGATCCTGGAATGTATCAACTATCTTGATGGAGCCTCTCGCTTCAGATCTACACCACAAGTGGAAAGTTTGGAACTATCAAAAAATGAGCGAATCAAGCCCTTGATTGAAGAACCACCCAAGCTGGAACTAAAGCCACTTCCAAGCCATCTCATGTATGTATACTTGGAAAACTCTTTTGATTTACCAGTGATTATTTCTTCATCGCTAACATGGGTGTAGGAAGATAAGTTGTTGAGAGTGCTACACGAGCACAAGAAAGTTATTGGCTGGACTATAGCAGACATTCAAGGCATCAGTCCATTATTTTGCATACATAAAATCCTGATAAACGATGAGTGCAAAGCCATAGTGGAACATCAACGGAGACTGAATCTAATTATGAAGGAAGTAGTGAAGAAAGAAATCATCAAATGGTTGGATGCAGGCATCATTTACCCTGTCTCTGACAGCTCTTGGGTAAGTCCTATGCAATATAGACCCAAGAAATGAGGAATGATTGTAGTCACAAATGAAAAGAACGAGCTTATTCCAACAAGGACAGTGACTGGATGGAGAGTATGCATAATGCATGGACGACAGGAACCTGAACAAAGCAACATGGAAATATCATTCCCCACTACCATTCATTGACCAGATGCTAGACAGATTGGCGGGACATCAATTCTACTGCTTCTGGATGGATACTCAGGATACAATCAGATTGCCATCGCCCTAGAAGATCACGATAAAACCACTTTCACATGCCCGTATGGTACTTTTGCATTCCGTAGGATGCCATTTGGACCTGTAATGCTCTTGCCACATTTCAACGTTGCATGATGGCCATCTTTCCACACATGATAGAACAAAGCATGAAAGTCTTCATGGATGACTTCTCAGTGTTTGGAGACTCATTCGACCACTGCTTGCAAAATCTGGAAAAAATATTACAAAGATGTGAAGATACCGTCCTGGTACTCAATTGGGAGAAATGCCACTTTATGGTGCATGAAGGCATTGTCCTGGGACATCGGATCTCACAGAATGGAATCGAGGTAGACAAAGAAAAAATTGAGATGATAGAAAAACTACCTCCACCATCATCTATCAAAGGGATTCAAATTTTTCTCGGGCATGCAGGATTTTACAGGAGATTTATCAAAGACTTCTCCAAGATTGCTAAACCATTATGCAATCTGTTGGAGAAAGATGTGTCGTTCCACTTCACTAAAGAATGCCATCATGCTTTCGAGATCTTGAAATAGAAGCTGGTCTCTGTCCCCATCATAGTAGCACCAAACCGGACGCTTCCATTTGAAGTGATGTGCGATGCTAGTGATTTTATTGTAGGTGCAGTTTTAGGACAACGTAAGGCGAAAGTTTTTCACACCATCTACTACGCCAGCAAAACATTGAATGAAGCACAACTAAACTACACAACAACTGAAAAGGAATTGCTAACAGTTTGTTTGATTTTGATAAATTTTTCTCCTATTTATTGGGTCCCAAAGTGGTGGTCTACACAGATCATTCAGTAATTAAATACTTGATCGTAAATAAAGATGCCAAGCCCAGATTGATCTGTTGGGTGCTTCTACTGCAAGAATTTGACGTGGAGATCCGAGAAAGGAAATGGATAGAAAATCAAGTGGTAGATCACTTGTTGAGGCTCGAAAATGGAGGTACAACTGGCAATAAACTGACAATCAAAGGAACGTTTCCAGATGAACAGTTGTTTGCCATCAAGCAGCAGGAAGTCCCATTGTATACTGACTATGTAAACTACCTAGTATCATAGAAATGACCGTTGGAATGGATAAATCAAGAATGGAATACATTTTTCATAGAAGTCAAACACTATGTCTGGGATGAGCCGTACCTATTCAAATGTTGTGCTGATCAATTATTAAGACGTTATGTAACACAGAATGAGGTCAATAGTGTCCTTCAGTATTGTCATTCATCACCATACAGCAGACATTGTAGCAGAGATAAAATCGCGGCCAAAGCTCTGCAATCAGGTTTGTTTTGGCCCACCTTGTTTAAAGATGCTAACTTATTCGTTCTTCAATATGACAGGTGCCAGAGAACGGGAAATATTTCAAGGAGAAATGAAGGACCTCTTCAAAGCATTCTCTAAGTGAAGATATTTGATGTATGGGTTGACTTTATGGGACCCTTTGTTCCATCATATGGAAACCTGTACATTCTGGTTGCAGTAGACTACGTCTCCATATGGGTTGAAGCAACAGTATTGCCATCAATAACTCCAAAGTGGTGTTAAAATTCCTTAAAATGAATATTTTCACTCGCTTCGGACACCTCGAGCGATCATCATGATGGTGGCACACACTTCTGCATTAGATATTTTGATGCACTCCTAGCCAAATACGGAGTTACTCACAAATTTGCCACTGCTTACCATCTACAGTCAAGTGGACAGGTTAAAGTTTCAAACAAAGAAATCAAAAGAATCTTGGAGAGAACCGTTGGTTCAACAAGGAGGGACAGGTCTACAAAATTGGATGATGTATTATGGGCCTACCGAACAGCTTACAAGACACCCATTGGAATGTCCCCATATCGAATGGTGTTTGGGAAAGCATGCCATCTACCTGTGGAGCTCGAACATAAAGCGTACTGGGAACTGAAAAAGCTGAATTTTGATCATCAAACAGCAGGAAAAAAATGGCTCCACCAACTGAATGAATTGGAGGAATATCGCCTTCATGTTTATCAGAAAGACAAAATGTACAAAGAAAAGACCAAAAAGTGGCATGATCAGAAAATAGTGTGCAGACAATTGGAACCAGGGCAGCGAGTATTGTTATACAACTCAAGGTTGAAACTTTTCCCTGGTAAAAACTCCACTGATACATTCAAAGTCAACAACTAATGTGTCAAGCACTATTGGGGAGAATCCATCAAGCGTCAAAAAGAGAGTCTCACACTAGCAGATCCAGCCTAACGTTTGGGCAGTCATGTCTAGCTGATGACGTTAAACTTAGCGCTAGTAGGGAGGCAACCCATGCAATTTATGTATATATTGAGATTTTGTGTGTTTTATTTTTGTGTATTTAATTTTTGTAGGAAAAGTCACAGACGGGATGGAAGATGTTGTCGCAAAACTTCACAAGCATTTTCCTTCTCTCCCTCAAAATTCTCTGATGAAAGTATACAAAACATGCATTGAAAGAATGAGACTTATGATGATCAAATGTATTCCTAGTGACATTCGTTGGATAATTGAAGCACGAGTTGCTTGGCAAGTGACTCATCTGACTCTTTTATTTCATTTCTGCCTGGTTTAGGAAAAAGTACCTATGCTAAGAAAAGAAGAGTTAAACGATTATGTGTTTGTTATAAATGTGCACGATGTACATGTAATACTCATTTTCATTCTTTATGAATGGTATCTGTTAATCGCGAAGATAAAATAAAATTCATTAGGGATGGCATGAGTATGGAGTCTTTAGATGATATATCATTGACTTTTGAGATGCATCCCAGTGGATATGTCTATCACGTAATTCGCAATTTACATACATAGTTTCGAAGAGGAAGACAACAATTGAGTTTCGGAAATCTGACTTTAAAAGACCCTATTTGCTAATTTATAAGAAAATTGGATGGGAAGCTTGTCCCTGACACATAGAGGTCATTCAAGCAGTTACTACATGTACATATTATTGTTTTAATTTCTTTGTCTTTACTAATAATTGTGATTTGCTTTATTTTGATTCCTTTTATTTTATAGCCGAAAGGATCCAGACTTTTTGACTTTCATGATATATTTTAATGTTCAGCTAATAATTTTCATTTGGCAGGTACTAGTGCTATTATTACTCATCCTTTTTTCAGGATCTATAAATTCAGCTCGTCATTGCTCTCTTCAACACATCCAGATTAGAGAGAGTAAAAAAAATGGAAGCAACTTCAAGAAGACGAGTCATGAATATATGTGTGTTTTACGGGACTAGTTGTGGAACTAAGCCAGAATTTGTTGAGGCAGTGAAAGAATTGGGTAAAGTCATGGTAGAGAGAAATATGGACTTAGTAAATGGCGGTGGTAATCATGGACTGATGGGATACTTTCAAAGGCCGTACAGGAATGAGGTAGTCAAGTTTTGGGAATCATCCCAAAACCTTTGGTGGACGCAAATCTTATCGGATAATCAAATAGAGAGGAATGCATTGTGTCAAATGCCAAGAGAAATGAGTTCCTTTCAAAACCCGTAAAAGATATCCTCTTCACTGCCAGAACAGCCAATAATTTAATTGACCAACTCTTGACGTTTGAACCAATATTGACCATATCATTCCAAGATAAACTGGTCTGATAATGATCGTGGTAAGAGCGTCGGATAAATATGGATCTTAACCTTTAGTTTCTTTTTTAAATATAATTCCACGCTAACCAGATACTATCTTCTAAATTTTTTTCTTCTTTTTAGACATTGGGGACAATGTCTCAATTAGGTTTGGGGGAGGGGAATAGTTGATTGGTATCTTGTTTTTATTTTTTCTTTGTGTTGTTTTTTCTTTGTTTTTAGTCAAAAAAAAAACCAAATAAAAATTTGTTTTGATTTTTATGTTTTTAACTTAACTAACCAAGTGGAATTGTGCTTGAGATAGCTGTGTAAGGAGTTTCCACTCCTGAGACGTATCTCAGCCTAATTCGTAACTAGTTAATTTTTGTTTATTTCCTTTTGAATTATTTAAATTCGTGAATTCTCCATAATACTGGCTAAATTGGATCTTCATATGCTCATTTGGCAGGTATTATCAACATACATGGTAACATACGGACATGGGTTGTAAGTGAAAGTTTGTAATATTCAATGCTCTAATTTATTGGAAATATCACCTAAAAATGATGGAATTAAAAAAATTGTGTATATATATAATTAAACATGCTTTTACTTAGTAATCGGACGTATTGCCTTAGTAAGCAGTGACTGTTCACGTCAAACGGTAAAAGCCTGAGTTAATAATTATAAAGTTTCTACTTAGTAACCGGACGTCTTGCCTCAGTAAGCAGTGACTCTTCACGTCAAACGGTAAAGAATTTAACATAGAAATCCAAACAATTAAGTCTGTAGGGGTGTGTTAACATCTAGTGTCCTAAAGCTAACTGGTTTGGGAGTCACTGGCCCAAAGCTCGCTACAAGGATTAAAGATGTTACAAAAAAAAATCAAAATGAAAAAAAAAAATCCATTGCCAAAAAGGTGTGAAATCTGGTATAACATTAGGACAAAAATATTACACTCTTTTCAAATACACTTATAAATATTGTGGGCACAATGAATTGATTAATACCTTGTTAGTTGTGTATACAAAGAATGGTAAAAATAATCGGAGAATTTACTTATTTAGTAATTTAGAAAGAAAGAAAACAAATATTAACTTGGATAAGAATTTCACTTGTTTAATTACTAACTTGTTTATCTTTTTATTTTGTTTTGTGTGATTGATTGTACTTTTGATTGACTTTTGTGGGTATCGTCAATGTAAGCCCTCACGAGACTATAACTCGTCCACTAGGGATACCTAGGGGTTTAAAGACTTGTTGCATATGATAAATGCTACTGTGATACCTACGAAAATGGCTTAAGTTAATTTATTTTAAATTTTTTTGTTTCATTTTTTTTGTTTTGCTCGAGGACTAGCAAAATGTTAGGTTTGGGGTGTGATAAGCGGAAAATATATCAATATTTACCGCCCCTTTTACTTAATATTTTGTATAGTTTCTCGAGTTTTATGAATATTTTGATGTGTTTTGTGCTATTTTGTAGACAAATAAGATTTTGGGACTCAATGAAATCAAATGGGGGCCAAAATGGTAAAAAACGGATAAAAAGGGTAAAATGGGAAATTTAATGTTCACGTGTCACGACGTGCAACCTTCTCTGCATCGCGACACGCCGTAATTATGCAGCCTATAGTCACATGTCATCACCGCGTCATCACGTGTGCCATCACCGCGTCATCATGACATCAGCGTCGCGACGCCCAAGCCTTCACGCGTTGTGACTCCGAGCCAATAATTAAGTCTACCGATAGCTGCCATTTACTGTAGCGTGCATCGCGACGCGGCCAATTTTTCAGCCTATAAATAGAGGCTGAAATCAAAGGATTTTCTTCATACTTTCTTCTGGGGAATTTCCTTAGAATACAAAGAAGAGAGTATCTTGTTTGTTTAATTTCAGTTTTCTTGTATTTAATTTTTATTTTAGTAATAAAAATTTGTTTGTTCTTTCTTAAAAGCATGAGTAGGTAACTTCTTTCTGCTGGGGTGATGGTGAAACTTTTATTATTATAATTTAGATTAATCTCTCTAATTTTATAATATATAAATTATCTTAAAACCTGACTTAATTGGATACCGCATTTATGGTCGGTTGGAATTAATTAAAATATGACTTAATCAGGATACCGCCTATATGGTCGGTTGGTAATATAATGCAAATTTATATATTATAATAAGGGAGATTTCTAGATTTGAAATAATAAAAGTGGATCCCCAAACCCTAGCATTTTATTTCATTATTGTAATTTTTACCTTTTTAGTTTTCAATTAGTTGCCTGATGTTTTCTTTATTTATATCTTTAGTAGTCCTAGATATGTGTCGTAATTAAATACATTATCTAGGGTTGTGATGAATTCCAATACCATAGGTTTGTAAATTGGTTATTTTGTGTCTTGTGTAATGTATAGGTTTATTTATTGAGTCTTAATCTTAATGCTTCTTATTAACTGGCCACTAATAAGATTGATTTGGTAAACTTAAAATGAACTTGACGAAGGGATTTTAGGTTTCATCCTTAGACTCAATAGTTCACGATCTCACATTCACCTTAGAGATTTCCTTCCAGGATAGACATATACTTGTCGGGCGTGGGTAGCCATAATTGGAACTTAATCTTAATGAATTCGGAGTTTCTTAATTAACATGGACATATAGTTAATTAGGTTACTTTGGGTGTTTGCATCTGACCATCAACAGAGGCTTTTGCATATCTTCGTGTTCTAGGTTAATAAACCGACATATTACACAAACATAAGATAATCACTTCATCTTTAAGAGAATATTGGAAGGATTCACAACCCTAGATAGTTTCATAATATTGATATCTTTTAATTTACCTTTTTATTATTTTATTCACTAGTTTCTTGTTAAAATCATTATCCAACCAACAATCAAATCAATTTTTAGATACTTGTAGAAATTTAACTTCAATAAATTAGTAGCTTAGGTATTAAGTCCTCGTGGGATCGATACATTTTATACTACTTGAGCGATACGTGCGCTTGCGTTACGTGTGTAATTTCACCCGATCAGTTCATCAACCATTGTTTATTCTGACCATGCTGCTGTTAAATATTTGATGTCTAAACAGGATTCAAAGCCAAGATTACTTCGGTGGATTTTGTTGCTTCAAGAATTAAATCTCACAATCAAAGACAAGAAAGGAGCAGAGAATATGGTTGCAGATCATTTATCGAGACTCACAAATGAGTCATCAATTGACACAAATCCTATCAATGACTCTTTTCCGGATGATTTTTTATTTTCTGTAAATACAATGCCTTGATATGCTAATATTGTCGATTTTCTTGTAACAAGAAAAATATCTCCATATTGGAGCCACCAAGACAAAAAGAAATTTTTGACCAAAGTCAAGAGATTCTACTGGGACGATCCATATTTGTTCAAGTATTGCCCTGATCATATTTTTTGACGATGTATATCAGACAATTAGATAAATGGTATTATTCAGTTTTATCATTCAGAATCATGTGGATGTCACTTCTCATCTAAGAAATTCGCTGTAAAAATCTTACAGTGTGGATTTTATTGGCCCACAATTCTTAAAGATACACACGCTTTCTGCAAAACTTGGGAAAATTATCAAAAGTTGGGATCCATTTCAAAAAGAAACATGATGCCTTTAAATCCCATCATTCTCATCGAAATCTTTGATTGTTTGGGAATAGATTTCATGGGTCTATTTCCACCATCATTTGGATTTTTATATATTAGTTGCAGTCTATTATGTCTCAAAATGGGTTGAGGCGATTCCTTGTCGAAACAATGATCACCAAAATTTGATTAAATTTTTAAAAGAAATATCTTAAGTCGATTTGGAATCCCTCGGGCCATTATAAGTGATGGAGGTAAACACTTTTATAACAGGCCTTTAGTCCTTAATGAAAAAGTATTAGAGTACACATAAATTTCCCACCTCTATCTGTTGGAGAATATGACCCATAGCGTCACTATTTGTACAGATCACGGTGTTGTTGTACAAATTAACTATGTGACAAGGAAATTGCACTCTCATCATTTGTGATTAGATCACCATAGATATATAAATGAAGAGAGGTCCATATGATTAGTTCTGGATTGAGAATGATATGAGTCAGTATCAGTCCACGAAGGATTAATCATTAAATATCCCTAGCCGGAGTATTATCGAGACAGGACATCGATAATGCGGAATAGGCTAGTATTGCACTTGTGCGCGTTGTGAGGGCACAACGGCATAGTTCTCATATATTTAAGTATTGGATACTTATGCAAGTGCGATAGGAGGTTGTGTTTCACCGATGGTACGGGAAACAGCTTCGCTCTGGATAGACCCCTCGGAATCCCATTGGTATTATGACTATGTGTCTATGGGAGGCCGAAATCAGGGTAGGTGTGTATAGTCTTAACCTGAGACTTACATCGCTAATACTTGCGATAATCGGTAGACTTTGGTCTTGGTGGTACAGGGCTTTAACCGGTTCTGCGTACACCACTTCTTGGTTTATCAGAGAGTCGTAGTGTATTGGGTGTGATGTCAAGACGGAAGTATCACTTCAGTCATATTGGAGATGATGTCACGCAGGATACGGTATTAGTGCTCTTAAGTGGTGCTGCGTGGCCATCGGGATATTATGACAAGGTCATGTATATCCGATTATAGAGACTAGTTACCAGACATCCGACATGTGCTTCGGACGGGGCAGACACTTATCCAGCCCCAGGCCTAGCACGTGACTATCCGATACTGGGCCGATATACACAATACTACGGTATACTACGCTTGATACAGATCTATATATTCCTGTAAGAATATTTCTGGAGAATTGGGTAGGCATGGCGCTTTGCTAGAAGCCAACCTTGTCTTGTAAATCGGTATAAACGTAGTACGAGGTACTTACGTGTTCGGATAATCCGACGACCGTATTTACTGCCAACATATCCGGAGATCTCATGGGTCGCTTCCTGAAGATTCACCGATGATGTATAACTCGCACTTAATTAATCTAGGATTAATTAGAAGAGAGAGAAAATTAATCTGGGATTAATTGCGGAGATATTTTATCTGGGATAAAATATTAATTAAAGAGAGAGAACGATTAATTTGGAATTAATCGATAAAATAATATATTTGATATATTATTAGAAATTGGATTTCGACGCGGAATTAAAATTAGATTTTAATTCGGGCGAACGAATTAATTTAGAATTAATTCGTTAGCGACGTGAATAGTGATTTCGCTAGGCGTAATCATTTAATTACGACGCGACGGAAAATTCGTTAATTTGGAATTAGCGAACCCGAGCCCGGGATTATTTGCGAGCGCATTCGCATTTCGAATTCGAGTGCGGCACGCAAGTCAAATCGTGCGTCAAATCGCTAGTCACATCAAGCGTCAAATCAAATGTCACTTTGAGTGATATGACATGTTGTCACTTGATTTGAGTGATTGATGTAGAAGTTGAAAAAGCAACATTTGCTTTTTACTTTTTGACTTTTGAATTAAAGTAATATATATGTTTTATTTAATTTACTTGGTAAATATAATAAACATATATATTAAAGCTTTATCTTCTCTCTCTCACATGCAAGACATACGGTCTTCTTCTTTTCCCTCTCTTTTCTTCTCTCTCTCATTCACGGCTTCACTGCCGATTTCTTCTCCAAAAATTTCTGGTTTGACCGAAATTTGTGAGAAGAAAGCAATGAAGAAGAGTAGTGCTAGCACACACATGGGTTATATTATGGTGATAGGGAAACGAATTTGTGAGCTTGGAAAGCTTGAAGCTTTGAGCTTCCATGGAGTCTTTCATGGCCGATTATTGGAGCCTCAAAACAGCCCCCAACCGAGCAGTCCACTGCATGAGGAAGCTATTGCCGAGCTTTGAGGGAGGCAAAAACGCAACTTGTTCTTCATTTCATCAAAACCGTTCAATGTGAGTTTATTCCGCACCTCCTTTGATGTGTATTCACTCGTTTTTATGCATGATTTATGATCTTGGGACTTGATTGAAACTCAACAATGGTATCAGAGCTATTGGTTGCATAAAACGAATTAGGGTTCTTGAGCAAAATTTGGGGCTTTTTGATTTAAGCATGATTTTAACAAATTGTTTGTTTAAGAATGCTTGTATATGAATAAATTAGAGTTATATGTAATCAATTTGATGAAAAATTAATTGGATTGATTTTCCCCAATTTGCTTAATGTTGGCCAAAACTTTAATTTGGGTAAACTCAATTTGAGCATCAAATGATTAAATTGTTTAGTATAGTATGCTTGAATGAGGTTGAATTGATGTTGTGCATAATCAATTTCATGAAATTTGGTTGGATCCATTTTTCCCTAAATTTTGGGCATGACAAATTTGGGTAAACTTGATTTTGAGCATGTTTAATGAAATTGGATGATTTAGAATGCTTGAATGTTGTTTAATTGATGATTGATTAGATCAATTTGATGAAAAAGTGTTTGGAACAATTTTCCCCAATTTGCTTGTGATGGCCGAAAATATGATCCCTAAAATTGTCTTGGTTTTTTGATTTTTTGTTCATTGGATGACTTGCAAATCATTTGGGGATGTTGAATTTATGTTTAATTTGGTTCAATTGGATTGAATTTGATTTGGGCATAATTTCCCCTCTTTGGCCGAGACACTTGAAGCATGAAATTGGGTTTGATTTTGATTTAATTATGTTGGACATGATTAATTGATGTTAAGCATGATTAATTGGACAAATTTGATGTTTTGGAAACTTTGATTTGGGCAATTAATAATGCTATACACTTTAGGTAATTTAATTGGAAAATTTGGAATTTTTGGAATTAAATTATTGGGCTTAAAATTGGATTTGGGCTTTCAAAGTTGTTATTGGGTTTATTGGACTTTGTTGTACAAAGTTGGTTTAGGCCAAAATTGGTTGGATCCAATTAGGCCCAAAACCGCTTCCAAAAGGCCCAAATGCGACTAATGAACCTTTAACGTTTAATTGGGCCTAATGGGCCTAAATTAATTTATGGGCTTATGGGGTAACTCCCGGATTGGACTTTGGTTGCGGGTTTGACCCGAGTTGACCAAAAGTCCACGCCTCAAGAAATTAATTAAAAGCCCATTGGACTTTAATTAAATTAATATTGGATATTAATCGGGCTTTGAGACCCGTAACGATTAAATTTGGAATTTAAGTCGTAAAGGTTTATTTTATAAAGTGTAATATTTAATTTGGAATTAAATAATGAATTAGAATTAAATGCGTATTAAATTGGATTTAATTATGTAATTTAATTTAATTCGTAGAAATCGTACTTTGAGTACGTGTTCGCAATACGAGTTTGACTCGAACAAAATCAAATCTTTGTTTGAACATTGGATGATCACTAATTATCAGATTAATTAATTTGATTAGATTGATTGATAACATGCTTGTATGAATACATGGTTGTGATGTTTGAATAATGTATATCGGATGGATATTAGCCGGGTGGGGCGATTTTTAGAAATTGTTGTAATAAATTTGATTTATTAAATTGGACCTGCGTGTCCAGCCTTATCTCCTATTTCTTTGTATTCTCTTCTCACCTATTCCCCTCAATGTAAATGAGGTTTCTTTAGAAGTGTAGTGTAACGGGTAGAAGTAAATACATGTGCTAGCTGGAGAGAGAAAGAGAGAGATTTGATCTAGGATCAATGTAAAATATCCATCCGCATATCATTATTATTTTACATATGCGCTTTATTATGTGTTTAGAATGCATGTTTAAGGGTGTATGATGATGAGACCTTAACAAAGATAATTAAAATTGGTAGCCAATTTGCACGCGAAAAACCCTCGTTAAATATCAAGCGTTTATTTTCCTTCCATTGAGTGATTTTTACTCAAGATCCGAGATTGGCAGGGGTTGTTGGCCAAAGTCAAGCCCTTGTCCGTCGAAGATGTGTTTTAATCACGAGGCTTTGTTCCATATCGGTGTCGTGTCCAAGTTGTGGTTTGTTGGCCAAAGTCAAGACCACTTCTTGTCCATTGACATTGATTACGAAGCTTCCATGTCAATGGGTCCGCGCTTGACTGGGATCACTAGGTTTGTTGTGCCAAAGCCAAGGCCTAGTTGATTCAGAGGAAAAAGGTTAGGGTATACATTCGATGTATAGGCATATATAAGATATATGTTTGGGACTTGGATGTCCACCTACTGGATCTAGGAGTTGGATGAGATCCAATTGATCTTAGAGATCTACCTAGTTAATTATCATACAATTTGTTGGCCAAAGTCAAGATTGTGTGATATTTAACGGGATCCTAGCCCACTAGGAAACACGGTTTCCCGAGTACTCGACAGAGGGTTAGAGGCTCGACGAAAAATAGTGGGAGGCAAGAATTGAATTTGCAATACTCGTTCAATTACTCGCCATACGCGCTCATTTAAATTATTTCGTCGTAGATTAAATGTTAGTTGGACTAATATTTAAATTGTTGTTTTAATAAACAGTTGGACTGTATTATACTTGATTATATATAATTGGATTATATTAATCAATATATTTGAATTAATTAATTTCAGTTTACAGTTGATTTTATAATTGGATTATAGTAATCAATGTAATTGAGGTTAATTAATTTGGATTATATTTGATTATATAGTTGGACTATTATAATCATTATAATATATATAGTACCACTAATCGTTGATTAAATAGTTGGACTATTGTAATCAAGATAAAATTGAAAAGTTGGATATTTAAAATATAATCTGGGATTAAAATATTTTAAATGATTTAATTTTCAAATTGGGAATAAATAATAGGTTACTTTATTTGATAAAATAACTTATTATACCTTAAGCCCAAATTAAGCAAAATAAGTAGAGCATAAAATCTTTGGAAGATTTATGTGATGATGACTTTAATGCTTAATTTAATATACTTGTCATAAATCTAATTTTAGATTTAAGAAGTATTAAAATTGCAATTTATAATTCTTGGAGAATTAATTGACTATTCTAGAGAGATAAAGTCAAAGTTTGCAATTGGGCATGTAGCACGAGGTGCACATCGTTTCGATATTCTGAAACCCAAGGCTTGGCCTAAGGTTTCTGAAATATTGAAAAGATAATTGACATATCCCAAAGTGACTACCATTTGGATATGGCAGACAAGGAATTAAAGAAAGGGCGAGGCTCTAACTTTAAAAATATTTGTCTTAGTTATGTTCACAGCTAGTATTGAAATTAGATTTTAAATACTTAGTGTGGTACATAAAATATATGTATTGATGTTCAGAATCTGCTTTGAGCAGGATACTGACTTCAAGCTGAGATTTGCTCTGCGAATCGGAAACGGGACGAAAGTCGCTGTTTCGACCGTAGATACCTAAGTTTAGGAACTACCCTTTGGGTATATACTTAAATTAGGAACTGTTATAATGTAACTAGTTTGACTAGAGACATTATCTCTATATCAGTGTTTAATCCGTTGCGGATAAAACCTTTATATTATAGAACACTAAGTGTTTTATTATATAAAGATGATACTGAGATAAATACATTAGATGTAAATAACAGAATTTATATTTTGAATATAAATAAAATCTCAAACATATAAAATGACAAATAAATAGCTCAAATTGATTTGATCAATAGAGACTTATTTGTGGCATTGTTGTCTAGGACACAATTAACGAGACTCGTATATCCACACTTTTGAAGAGTGGGTACTAGGACTGATTTGACTATTCAAATAAGGTCTGCGAATCTAGTTTATTAGGTAAAGTACCTAAAATACTATTTACTTGGTAATAGTAAAAGGGCCACCGATCTGTTAGCCCTATTCATGGTGAAGTAAGTGGGCCCATATCTAGCTAGGCTAGATGTGAACATGAATATTTCGTGACCTTAACGGATGTGGCATCACGTTATGGTTATGTGTTTCTTTTGAAGAACACAAATCAGAAACTTTAGAGTTTCGACACGAAATAGACAAACAGATCGGCTATAGTATTATACCGTCACGGTAAGACCGTAATGGAAAATACTTAAGCAATAAGTTTCTTATATACTTGAAAGAGTATAGTATTCTTTCAAATGAGGACTCCTCCCGGAACACGTCAAAGTGACGGTGTGTCCGAACGGATTAACCGAATCATGTTAGACATGATAAGGCTAATCATGAGTCGCTCTGAGCTACCATTTCCTTCAACGGATAAGTTTTAACAGTGCAATAACTTATTTAGAATAAGGTTCCATATAATCTGTTTGACAGATTCATATAGGATATGAACGGGAAAGAAACGGGTTTCTCATTCCTGATAATTTGGGTATGCCAGGCATACGTTTGGATGATACCAAACTAGGACCCAAATTGGATAAGTGCCAATATAGGTTATCCTAAGGGAAACCATAAGTATAGTACTTATAAATCTCACATGAGAACAATGTGATTGTTGCTCACCATGCGGTTTTTCCTGAGAGGAATACCGATATGCAGTGGTCAGTGGGAGGATAGTGATACTCGATGAAAATCAGTAGAGTAATACTGTTCAAGGCACGAAGTCCTTAATGGAACACAAATAGTTCATCTATGATGAATCTATACCATTAATCTTCAAATACACAAGAACCGCGTAGATCAGATAGAGTCAGAAAAACAACCTAGGGTATGGGTTTCTGATCTAACCTCATAAAGATGTCAATCTTATGAAGGTATATCCACCGACTACGTTTTGAGGAAGTGATACACGAGGTATCGACTCCCTATTATGGCAAAGTGCCATGAGTCCGAAATGGATTCCATGTATAACAACTATTTTGGATACTAGTTGTTGTACCACAAGGCATTGTGCCTATTGGTACATTAAACGTCTTCAAGGAAGACATACATGGAAGGCAACATACCAACGTACAAAGCTGGGCTTTTGACGGAAAGGTATCGTTATCAACATTGTGTTAATAACGGTTCAACCTTTTACCTGTTGCCATGGTAAATCCATTTTGAAGATGCTTGTTGATAACTGCATATTTCATTTATGAAATGTGTCAGTTGCAGATCAAAATCGCTTTCCTGAAAAGGAAACCTTTTGGAGGATGCTTACAACATCCTGACGATTTTGTATAACCGACAAACAAGGTTTGCGGGTTATTCGATCCATGTTTGGATTGAAACAAGCATAAGGTTCTTGGAACTGACGTTTTGAAATAATCATAATGGTTTATGATTTGACTCAAAACGAAATAATTCTTGTGTATATAAGGAGGTTAGTGGGAGAGCGCACTGACATATGAAATTCCCATAAAGCAATGGTGAAAGCTTGGCTTTCATAGATATTCTTTCATAGAAATTCTCCGTAGAATTCTGGGGAGTAACAACCTTTATTCAAGGAATAAAGATCTACTGGGATAGATTTGGAGTTGTTAACACTCTCTGGAAATTGTACATTTAAAATGTACTTGTATTGGTGTCTCATACGCTTCGAGCATATGGAGTCACAATCAGGTCAATCCAAGTGATAGTCACTGGATTGAAGATTAAGAACATCTGTTAGTATCTGAGAGAACTAAAGATGTTGTCTTAAACTATGGAGATGGAGAACTTGAAGTGACTGGGATCACTGCTGCAAGTTTCCAAACGGTAAATACTGCGGTACTATAAAGTTTGAATAACGGGACAGTGAGCTGGAAATATTCCGAGCAAGATAACTGTTGCCGAATAAACAACAAATGCGGATTATTGCTGCAGCTGAGGCAGCAATAGAAGCCATTTGGATCGAAATAAATCTAATTAGATTAGATATAGTTCTTTTAGCAGCTGAGCTAGGCGTCAGCACAGGCTAAGGAATTAAAGGTCTCATCGACGATCCAGATATATACTTCTATATCATCTGATTCGTTCGGATCATACATCGTGGCGATGTGATGATCGTATAAATCGCGTCAGAAGATAATTACGCAAATCCGCTGACGAAAACCTTTTCTCAGCAATTTGAGCGAACCGTACATAGTTCGGGTGTTAGACACTCGAGTGACTGGCTATGTGCCAAGTGGGAGATTGTTGGATAATATGACCCATAGCGTCACTATTTGTACAGATCACGTGTGTTGTTGTACAAATTAACTATGTGACAAGGAAATTGCACTCTCATCATTTGTGATTAGATCACCATAGATATATAAATGAAGAGAGGTCCATATGATTAGTTCCTGGATTGAGAATGATATGAGACAGTATCAGTCCACGAAGGATTAATCATTAAATATCCCTAGCCGGAGTATTATCGAGACAGGACATCGATAATGCGGAATAGGCTAGTATTGCACTTGTGCGCGTTGTGAGGGCACAACGGCATAGTTCTCATATATTAAGTATTGGATACTTATGCAAGTGCGATAGGAGGTTGTGTTTCACCGATGGTACGGGAAACAGCTTCGCTCTGGATAGACCCCTCGGAATCCCATTGGTATTATGACTATGTGTCTATGGGAGGCCGAACCGAAATCAGGGTAGGTGTGTATAGTCTTAACCTGAGACTTACATCGCTAATACTTGATAATCGATAGACTTTGGTCTTGGTGGTACAGGGCTTTAACCGGTTCTGCGTACACCACTTCTGGGTTTATCAGAGAGTCGTAGTGTATTGGGTGTGATGTCAAGACGGAAGTATCACTTCAGTCATATTGGAGATGATGTCACGCAGGATACGGTATTAGTGCTCTTAAGTGCTGCGCAACCATCGGGATATTATGACAAGGTCATGTATATCCGATTATAGAGACTAGTTACCAGACATCCGACATGTGCTTCGGACGGGGCAGACACTTATCCAGCCCCAGGCCTAGCACGTGACTATCCGATACTGGGCCGATATACACAATACTACGGTATACTACGCTTGATACAGATCTATATATTCCTGTAAGAATATTTCTGGAGAATTGGGTAGGCATGGCGCTTTGCTAGAAGCCAACCTTGTCTTGTAAATCGGTATAAACGTAGTACGAGGTACTTACGTGTTCGGATAATCCGACGACCGTATTTACTGCCAACATATCCGGAGATCTCATGGGTCGCTTCCTGAAGATTCACCGATGATGTATAACTCGCACTTAATTAATCTAGGATTAATTAGAAGAGAGAGAAAATTAATCTGGGATTAATTGCGGAGATATTTTATCTGGGATAAAATATTAATTAAAGAGAGAGAACGATTAATTTGGAATTAATCGATAAAATAATATATTTGATATATTATTAGAAATTGGATTTCGACGCGGAATTAAAATTAGATTTTAATTCGGGCGAACGAATTAATTTAGAATTAATTCGTTAGCGACGTGAATAGTGATTTCGCTAGGCGTAATCATTTAATTACGACGCGACGGAAAATTCGTTAATTTGGAATTAGCGAACCCGAGCCCGGGATTATTTGCGAGCGCATTCGCATTTCGAATTCGAGTGCGGCACGCAAGTCAAATCGTGCGTCAAATCGCTAGTCACATCAAGCGTCAAATCAAATGTCACTTTGAGTGATATGACATGTTGTCACTTGATTTGAGTGATTGATGTAGAAGTTGAAAAAGCAACATTTGCTTTTTACTTTTTGACTTTTGAATTAAAGTAATATATATGTTTTATTTAATTTACTTGGTAAATATAATAAAACATATTATTAAAGCTTTATCTTCTCTCTCTCACATGCAAGACATACGGTCTTCTTCTTTTCCCTCTTTTTTTCTTCTCCCTCTCATTCACGGCTTCACTGCCGATTTCTTCTCCAAAAATTTCTGGTTTGACCGAAATTTGAGAAGAAGCAAGAAGAAGAGTAGTGCTAGCACACACATGGGTTATATTATGGTGATAGGGAAACGAATTTGTGAGCTTGGAAAGCTTGAAGCTTTGAGCTTCCATGGAGTCTTTCATGGCCGATTATTGGAGCCTCAAAACAGCCCCCAACCGAGCAGTCCACTGCATGAGGAAGCTATTGCCGAGCTTGAGGGAGGCAAAAACGCAACTTGTTCTTCATTTCATCAAAACCGTTCAATGTGAGTTTATTCCGCACCTCCTTTGATGTGTATTCACTCGTTTTTATGCATGATTTATGATCTTGGGACTTGATTGAAACTCAACACTATCACCCTAAGAACAAATGGGTCAAGTTGAATAGCAAATAGGGAAATCAAATAAATTTTGGTAAAAAATATCAAACCAAACGCAAAGATTGGTCTCTTCGACTGACTGATGCCTGGGCATACCGAACAGCTTTCAAACATCTTTGGGAAATGTCTCCCTATCGTCTAGTTTATGGAAAACCTTATTATTTGCCTATAGAACTTGCGCAATAAGGCATATTGGGCTATTAAGCATCCAATTTAAAACTTGAAAATGCCAGTCATGAATGTAAACTGCAACTAAATGAACTTTAAGAGTTAAAGAATGATTCATATGAGAATGCGAAAATTCTTAAGTTAAAAACTAATGTCCTTCATGATGCTCGAATTTCACGAAAAATATTTGAAATTGGTCAAAAAAATTTGATTTATAATTCTCGTCTTCATTTATTTCCTGGAAAGTTGAAACCCAAATGGAGTGGCCCATTTATTGTGAAGCATGTTTACCCATATGGATCTATTGGCATTGAGAATCCTAGTAATAGTGATATATTTAAAATGAATGGACAATGTCTGAAACCATTTTCAGAGTGTTCAAATTTTCAAGAATCTTTTTTTCCTTTCAAACCCAGTGTACTTTGATTGATGTCTTTTATTTTCTTATATTTTGTATTTGTCTAATTTTCATTTTTTTTCTTGAGTTTTTGCAGCATTTTTTTTCTTCTTTTCTCTTTTTGTCAAAATCTTGCACCCCGATTAAACAGCAGATAACGATACTCTGTGACTCTAAGTCAGTTTTTTCGGTTTCCTAAAATTATTGATACCTTATAATCAAGGCATGGAAGAAACTCTTACAAGACTCCACAATCATTTTCCTTCTCTCCCCTAAAATGCTCTGATGAAAATTTACAAAGCACGCACTGAAAGAATGAGGCTTCTTATGATCCATTGTATTCCTAGTGATATTCATTGGGTAATTGAAGCAAGAGTTTGTTTGGCAGGTGAGTCATTTGACTCATTCATTTCTTACATGCCTCGTTTAGGAAAAAGCACATACGCTAAGAAACGAAGAGATAAACAATTAGGTGTTTGTTATAAATATGCAGCTGGAAGTGGAAGTGCAACACTCGTTGTCATTCCTTAGGAATGGTGTCTTACAATCGCGAAGATAAAATTCAATTCATTAGAGATGGCTTCAGTAAGGAGTCTTTAGATGATATATCATTGACTCTTGAGACGCATCCTAGTTGACATGTTCATCGTATGACTCACAATTGCATACACAATTTCAACAAGAAAAAAAAATACAATCTCGGGAATCTGACTTTAAAATACCAAGTTTGCCAATTTATAAGAAAATTGGATGGGAAGCATATCCCCAACCCATAGATTGCGCTCAAGCCGTTACTGGACATACAACCAGAGGAAGATTTGAGCCACAATCACAATTACCAGTACATATTATTTCAATTTATTACTTTGATTTTATTTCCTTTAAATTATTGTTTTGATTTACTTTAACTTACTGTTTTGATTTTATTTACTTTAATTTTATCGACAGTATCTAAACTTTTTGACTTTCACTATCTATTTACTTTTCATCTGAAAATTGTCATTTTGTAAATACTAGTGTTTTTATTACTCACCTTTTTTTAGGATCTATAAATACAGCTCATCATTTCTATCTTCGACACATCCAGATAAGAGAGAGAGCAAAAAATGAAAACTTTAAGACGACAAGTCACTCATATCTGTGTATTTTGTGGAACTGGCTCTGGAATTAAACAAAAATTTATTGAGGCTGCAAAAGAATTGGGTTGAGTTATGGAGGAAAGAAACATGCACTTAGTATATGGCGATGGCAATCTTGGATTGATGGAATGTGTTTCAAAGGCCGTATAAGAAAGTGGCAGTTAAGTTTTGTGGATCATTCCAAAACCTTTGGCAGACGGAAACCTCATCGGAAAATCAAATGAAGAAGAATTTATTGTCTCAGGTATGTCTGAAAGACTTATTGAAATGATTAATCATGCTGACGCTTTTATTGTTTTACCATGTGGACTGGGAACGCTGGAAGAAATATTCACAGTGGCATCATGGGTGAACTTGAACATTCACCAAAAACCCATTGGACTACTTAATGTTGACCATTTTTTCGATTTTCTTCTAGTATTTCTTGAGGATGCCAAAAGACATAGGTTTATTTCGAAACTGATAAAAGGTGTCGTCCTAACTGCAAGAAAAGCTGATGAATTAATTGACCAACTCTTAGCTTATGAACCAAAAATCAACCACATTCTTTCCATGTTGAACTAGTTTGATAACGATCGTAGCAAGAAGCGTAGATGGACCTTGATCTTAATCTGTAATTTTTCTTTTAAATAGTCGTAAATTCAATTGTCAATTCCACACTAATCAGGTGATATCTTCTAAACTAAGTTTCTTCTTATTCAGACATTGAGGACAATGTCTCAATTTGGTTGGGGGAGGAGATAATTGACTAGATAATTTTCGTTTTTTATGTCTCATTGTTTGTTTTTTTCTAAAAAAAAATGTTTTCGTATTTGTGTTGTTATTTTATAAAAATAAAAAATAAAAAATTATTATGTTGTTTTTACTTTGTTGTTATTTTGTGTGTAAAAAACAAATTTCATTTCTTTTGTGTTTTCAAAAAAAACTACACACAAACTAACAATAAATTTTGATAACCAAATTAAAATTGTTGTTCGGAGATGGCAGTGTAAAGAGTTTCCGCTCCTGAGACATATCTCAATTTAATTCGTAAACAAGTTATTTTTATTTTTTTCTTTTGAATCATTTAAATTTGTGAATTCTCCATAATATTGATTAAATTTTATCTTCATATTCTCATTTGCCTGGTATTATCAACATATACAGTAAAATTTGAACATCGGTTGTAAGTGAAAATTTTATAATATTCAGTTCTCTAGTTTGTTGGAGGTAGCACCTAAAGGCAATGTAATTTATTTTTTTATTAAAAAAAGAAAAAAATAACCATACTTTTACTTAGTAACCGGACATCTTGTCTCAGTAAGAATGAATTGTTCGCGTAAAATGGTAGAGCTTGAGTTAGTTAAAAAATGATATTAATATTAATCAAGCTTTTACTTAGTAACCGGACATCTTGGCTCAGCAAGCAATGATTATTTGCGTAAAAACGGTAGAGCTTGAGTTTGTTAAAAAAACGTGTGTGAATAAGTTCGATTTCGAAGCCTCTCTAACTCGAGCAATTAAGTCCGTATGGGTATTTTAACACTTAGTGCCCTAAGGCCATCTGGTCTAGGAGTCACTAGCCCAAAGCTCGTTACATGAGTTAAGAAGCAGAAAGCTTAAGGAAATCAGACACTTCTTTTTTTTTAACATCTGAGATCTGAGCAATTAAGTCTGTAGGAGTGTCTTAACACCTAGTGCCCTAAAGCCAACTGATTTGGGAATCACTGTCTCAAAGCTCGCTACAAGAATTGAAGACGTATTATTACCCAAAAAAATTATTTTTGTATTTATAAATAAACTTCCATTGCCAAAAATGTGTGAACTCTAATATAATTTTAGGACAAAAATATTACTCTCTTTTCAACAAGACCTGTGAATATTTTGGGCACAATGAATTGATTGATGCCTTATTTTATGTGTGTATGGAGAAGGGTAAAAAGTGCAGGAGAAATTACTTATTTGATATTTAGAAAGAAAGAAAACAATTACTGACTTGGATAAGAATTTTTTTTAAGTGTTCGCTTAAATTACTAGAGACTAGTGTGATAAGCTGGTTGGGGATGAGTGAACATTAAAAGTGTACACTTAATAAAAGAGAAACTAATCATTTTACACTTATAATTTCATTAATCCCCTTAATTTAGCACATTGGTAAAATAATAATTAAATTTATGTTTTTTATATTTTTATTGTGATTTTTATTTCTTATGTAGGTGAAATAATACCGTGGATACATAACTAGAAAAATGGAAATGACATTTGGATTTTGGAGGCCAGAAACTTGAAAGGGCGTTCTAACAGTGTACAATTTCGGAAATTCCAACTTTGCGCAATGTTCATAATTTGCCCATAAATTTTTATTCCATTATCGGATTAAGGCAATTCTAGTTCCAGATGAAAGCAGACTCAAATATCTACAACTTTGTTTTTTATAAGAATTTCTAGTTCTGAGGTTTTCAAGGTCGAAATTGGTGAAGACTTCATGTGTGTTGTATGTAATTTTAATTATTAGAAAATAAAGTAAAAAAATAAAAATAAAAATAAAAAGTTGAAATGTCATAATCTACTTTAGTTGAATTGTGATCATGTTCGAAAAAATATCAAAAAAACTCCAAAAAAAGTCAAAAAAAAAAAAAGGAAAAAGAAAAAAATAAATTAGTAAAAGTTTGTTGTTTGTATTTGGTTTGGAAAGTTGTAATTAATAATTGAGAGATGAGCACTTCTACTATAAATAAAGGTTCTCACCTCTCATTCTTCTTCATGCTTTCTTTCAAAGTTCTCTTGTAGAATTTGAGAGAGTGTCTTGTGTGTTTTAATTTTTAAGCTTTTTGTAATTTCGTTTTCTTTCAGTAATAAAATTATGCATATTTTTCTTCAAATCATGAGTAGCTAATTTCATCGCTGGGGTAAAGAATGAAGCCCTTAATATGAGAATATAGATTAATATTAATTATATTGTAATGTATAAATTGTAATCTGAATAAGTAATTTAAATCTGAATTAATTATTGACAAACTTTATTACCGCCTTTAAGGCTGGTTTTATTTATTTGGCATAATTGAGTACCTAACTCGACTTGTTATAAATAAATGTTATCACCGTCTTTATGGCTGGTTTTATATATTTTGGCATAATTAATTCCTGAAGTAAATTAACTGGGTAATAATGACAATTTGTATATTATAAAAAGTAAGATTTCTCTATATTTGAAATATTAAGAATGGATCTCCTAGTCCCAGTATTTTAATTTATTATTGCAGTTCAATTTAAAACTTTCCATCACTTCAAACAAATCCAATATTTTATTTCACTCGAATTGTTATTTTATTTTACTAAATTTATTCCCTGTGTATCGACCTCTGACTTACCGAGTTATTTTATTACTTTGAAACTCTTAGATTTGGGAGTAAAGAACTTTTTTGAGTGTATCACTAGAGACCATCAGTGCCACACAGAGGAATAGGAGGCGCGCGTTAAGAATTATGAAGCCCTTGAGTGCCAACTCGAACAGACGCACTGCCGTCTCTCCTGCTCAAAAGCAAATTCCATGTTATTGGAGACTGTATGAAGAGACTGCATTCTCATGGTGCACCGAGGGATCTAGAGGTTGAGGAGTCTGAGTTGGGATTTGAAGGGCAGGAGACATCTTCTGATGAATAGGATAAATTTATATATATTTTTTCCAGACTGTAAAACATCATTTGTATAAACATTTGAATTCAATGAAAACAATTATATTCTTCATTTGTCTTTTCTTAATCATTACAATGCTTCAATCACATTAATAACCCTATATGATTCCCTGATTGGACTGCAGTCTACTTCCAAAGGATATGTCCTACATTATATGACTTAAGTCCGACCGGATATAAGGAATAAACATATGTTCGTTCTTTCGGATAAAAGTTAAACTTTGGATGGACACATTTCGATGTCTTATGGCAGTAAGATCCCTTCTGAGAGTAGGATTCATGTCCTCATAAGGTCCCCCCTTAGATTTTTTTTATATAAGCTTTGCTTTTGCCTTTTCAGTCGTCTTTTTCCAACTCTAACTATTCTATTCTTCGGGGAATCTCTTGCCACTAAATTGATATCAGGCCGACCTTTCATACATATCTGATTGTCGTTTCTCACATCCGGCCACATTTTTAGCCCCTGGTTATCTTCATGGCTCGCTCTTTGTAAGATCCCATTGTATCCCTCATCCGCGAGGTGTCTGACTGGTCGCCCCCAGATTTAGCTCAACTCTCTGCACTCTGTTATCTTCATCGGTTCAGACTAGATTACATCTTCTTGAAAGCTATTTCAACATTTTGGGATTTTGACAACCACATCTTTTGTTTCTATGGTCACGAGATATGCCTCGTGCTTGAGGAATTTGTTGCTATCCTGGCTCTGTGGTTTTCTTCCTCTACTCCACTAACGATACCTCTTTTCCAAAAGTCATTACCCCTATGAGGCTTCTGAACCTTCTCTATTCGGCCCTGAGAATATGGAGAAGATAATATCTTGCCTTATGTCTGACAAACTGAATGTACTACTGGATGCTCCTTCTAACATGGAGATCAGATCCCATCGCTGGAAGAGTGTAGTTATGTTCTGCATCTTGGCTCGATACCTGATGACATGTCATGATAGTGGGAAATGTGATTACTGGCTACTGCACATTGTTCAAGGTATCAAGTGTGGCTATGATCCTTCTGTTGTTATCTTTCCTGAGACGCTCCGTGATTTGGATAGAATCAAACGGAATCCCGCCAACCGATTTCTGGGAATTCCTTTACTATTACAAGTATGCCCCATATTTTTCCTAGGTCGTCCTTTCGGATTTCTAGCCTAGCGGGCTACTCTAACTTTTTCCCAGGCCGCCCTTTCTAATCTAAATTATTGATAGAAAAATTCCAGATTAAGGTGAGAATGGAAGAAAAATTTTCAAGGCTGATCCCGATGTCTGATGTGCTTACGTTGTGCGAGGGAAAGCAGTTCTTATATTTTTCGGGGTTACTTAGTCTACCAACCTAAGCTAAGACCTAAAGCTATGTTTACATGCTTGTTTGGGGCTAAGAAAATATCAGCCGGATATGAATCAACGGTCGGTCGGATATAAATTAAATTGGAGCCGACTTTGTAGAACATCCAGCCAAAGTTAAATTGAGAACCTAAATCCAAAAATGTGAGAACAAAAAAGGAAAAGAAATTACTTAGATGCTCGAAGCGTGAGCAAGTATGGTCCCTAGAGCCAATAGGGTAGGTATGGCATCCCCATTTTTTAGGCCGAATGACTTTTGATGGATGGAGGTGCGATCCAAGCCGGAAATGAATGGGATATGTGGGTCCTCAAAGACACGATTGAGAGCAGGAAGTCTTAATGGTTCTATTAGTGAAGAATGTTGTTCGAAATGATCATTGGAGATTATTGGGTTTTATAAAGAGAGGTTCTTGACAAAAGAGAGAGTCGGTGGCGAATGAGGAATACGTCTATCTGTTTATATTCTCTAAAGATATCTGATCGGACATAGATAACATGAATACCCCGTTGGATATGTTTAAATATATCAAATCCGGCCAATTATATTCTACAAGGTTTCAGAGTCGTAATGCAATTGTAAAGTATTGAGTCTGCGTCGGACGCTCAGTGCATCCAAAATCAGAAAATCGGGGGTGAAGGTCGCCTAGAAAAGAAAAAAAATGGAATACCAAACTCCTTGGATAAGAAGCTCTGAAGATAAAATGGAAAAGGTATGGACTTCGTGCCAACACCATCTTCAACATGAGGAATTGAAGCTTCTCGGGACAAGTAGTAACTCATGTTGGACAAGAGACCACCAAAGGTTCAAAATAAAAATATAATTGAAAAACTGTGGTTTTTTGGCGGACAAAGACTCAAGATTAGCTTGAGGAAAGTCATTAGCGGATACGAGGTCAAAGTATCTTACAACTGATTGAGGCATCGGGGGACCGAGGGTCCAACCACTTTATGAGCACTGATCGAGGCATGAGCAGTGATCGAGGCATCTCGCAACCGTTCGAGGCATTCGAGGACTGAGGGTCCAGCAACTATTAGAGCAGAGATCTAGGCATCTCACAACCAATTGAGGTATCTAGAGACTGATAGTCCAACCACTATCAAAGAAAAGACAAGGTATCTCACAATCGATCGAAGTATCGGAGGACCGATGGTCTAACAACTATTAGAGCAGAGATCGAGGCATTGGGGGATCGATGGCTCAACCACTATCAGAGCAGAGATCGTGGCATCTCAAAATTGATCGAGGCATCAGGGGATCGAGGGTTTAACCACTATCAGTGCAGAGATCGAGGCATCTCACAACCGATAGAGGCATCAGGGAACTGAGGGTCCAACCACCATCACATTAGAGATCAATACATCTCACCATCGGAAGGTTTGAGGGCCCACATATCAACAAACAAATTACAACAATGTTAGGTAAGTCCAGCGACACCCGACGAACTAGGTAAGTAAAAATACATGCATGACTTTGATAGACTTGTCATTGTCACACACTGCACAAGCCTACCAAAGTGAGGGTGATTGTAGAACCTAATGATGAGTCTTACGGGGATAATCTTGAAAATTGGGAAAATTATAATATGAGCGCCATAAAAGAAAGGAAATCGAAGGAATATAACCAAAAGTCAGTCGGACATTACTTATGTCACGCCTACCTTCTCTAAAAATAAAATTGGGTCGGACTCACCCTGAAAACCTTAAATCTAGCCGGACAAGTCACAACTGTCATTAAATATTCAGATTATCAGTTATCAAAGACATGAGATCTGATTGTAGCCGGTCGGATATGAAATTCAAATTTAACACTCGATCGGACATGTATAAAAGTGGTCAACGCACGTGAAAATTTCCAAAAGCTAAAGTTATGGACTGATCAATGGCCGATCAGACTTACAATTCAAATTGTATGTCCGTCCGGACATGTATCGAAAAATATTACAATATCTAGTAATGTCGGACAGAGTGGAGACCGGGGAGGGATTCTGTCTCCCTTTCTATTCTCAGGTCCCTCCATGGCCCTATAAAAAGAGGGCTTCCCCCCTCAAAAAATCCATCCATAATCACTAACAAAGAAATTGTTGCTAAAAATTCTAATATTTTGAAACCATCGAGAGAGAAACAAACAAACACCAATCCTTAGAGTTTCCAGCCTTTTGGTCAGAATCCAACGATAACCCAGCATTCAGAGACGTTTTCTAGAGCCAGACGACACACAAAGATATGACTTGAGGGCACCCTTTTCATTACTATTTTTTAGCTTCTACCGATTATAAAGTATATCCGGCTGGTTTTAGGACAGATCCGGCCGAACATGTATATGTATTAGAATATCTGGCTGGGCTGATGTCAGGCCCAATGATATGCATTTCACATCCTATTTACCTATATGCAGTAGTTTCTTTTCTATTATTATATGTTCTTTTAACCCATGCTTACCTGTATTACTTTATTTCTATCTTGCTGTGTAATGTTGTCCTTTTATTATTAATTCACGTATGCTTAGTTATTTCATTCTGTTGCTAAAGTAATTAATATGCATGTGTTTATTTTACTGTCTAAGATGGGGTTAATATAAATGTCTTACTCTGCTTACTCTCTGATTTGTGAAGGATGTCTGGCCGAACTCATCTGATTTCCAGCCAGACACTTATGATATCTGGTCGTAGGATCCCCGTGGTATATAGGATGGAAACCAGGACGTAAGTTCCATAACCAATTCTGAATGAACGGTAATATGGTCCACACTTGGAAATAACTCCACATACCAATGGGAGGATGGCCATTTCATCTGCCATGTTTCTACGTCTGTTATTGCTTTGCTCTCTGCATTTTGAATAGCCTTATTTACTGTTTATTAGATGTTTATTATTTTACTGATTTATTTTCTTATTTACCTATCATTTAACATTTTGTGGCTTTAGTTTTATCGTTCTTGCCATTTATTATTAGATCTCTTATTACATATTTATGTTTTTATATTTTTGATTCACGTAGTATGTCCAGCCAGACTTCAAACAAGTTCGACCGAATTTAATGTTATGATATATATATCTGTCCTATCATAAGAGGCCAGGCCGATAAAACACATGCTCCATTTGGTTCGTGTACTATTTCACATTCGTTTATTGTTTCTGGACATATATTCTTTTATTAAAACCAAACTTTCTTTATTACGTTTATTATTTTATGCCATATATGCATATAAGTTGTATTGCAGGTTACTACATTATAAGATATGGTGCTATCTTCTTTGAACCTAAATATTATACTGGCATTAGTAAGAGACCATTCTGAACCCAAAATGGGTTAAGGTCGAACCTTGCGAATGGTGTAGTGCGACCTTAAATCATTCCCAGTATTTCATACTGGATGGCTAATCTTTTATTCTCCGATTAGTCTCCATATGGGACTATCTGTACTCTCTACGGTCTGCGAACCTAACAGTGTCATGGTCGCTGACTTTATAGGCATAGCGTTAAACCCCGCTTCATCCTACAGATACACGACTCACTTTTTCACTCTATCACAAGTTTGCTCTTACTATCATTGCTCCCAACAATTGTTTGTAAATGTAAAGGTTGTTAACCTCTTCTAATGTGTCTTCTTTATATAGGTTCTCAAATCCATTGTTACAACTGACCTTGATGTCAGCTCTTGTCACCGAATCATCATTACAACCCTTAGTCATTACTTTCACCATCTTTTCAACCAATCAAATAAGCTTACTCCTCTGCTACACCTGTCTGTGCGGCTGGTGCTCTACCACTGCATTAGCCTATTGCAGCTGGCAAGGACTACGACCATTGTAAGCTGTTGCTTTATCTCCTTCATCATTAGCCTTCTAGATGCATCTCTTCTCGGGTAGGGTATACGTCATGCTACTCCCAAACTGGTTGGCTATCATCCCATCTTTGTCCCTCGGGTCGGGTTACTAAGACAAATGGCACTTTTTCAAACCCAGACTCTCAAAGTCATTTGGTGATGTTTCATTGGGTCAGGTTGTACAAACTCTAAGAGCATCCCAAAATCCTCATTTGATATAGTCAGGTGAGTTACTACCATCACTTGTCTTGATCCATAATCTCTCTATGGGGAGAACCTTCACACCATGGTCGGGTAATGCTTTATCATTCCTTTTATCTATGGGCCCTTATGTATTTCCATCCATCTGGTTGGATAGTTACAATAATACCCTTCAACCTTCCTCGAGCTAAGGGCTTACAAAGAACACCATCAACAACACTCTTTAATTTTAATAGTGCCGAGGTATTTATAAAGGCCATTGCAAATGTATTACCCGGTTTCAATATCAAGAGAACAGAAAAGAGAGAGATGTGCATCTCTAATTTTTGGCTGCGAAACAAAGATGGAGATGGGCACCATCGGTAAATGAAACTGGTTGGGTCAAAAAATAAATAATAAAATAATCATAAATAATATGATATTATTAAAATAAAATAAATATGTCAAATCAGTATAAAATATTGTCTAAAGTTAAATTTATTTTTTAATGTTTAAAATTTTAATTTAATGCTAATAATTTCAGGTTTTTCATATTTTTATTTTTGTTGTCTTATTTTCCAATTCAATATCCAAAATTTCAATTTCGGAATTGACATACATGTGAAATGTCAATTATTATATCATGTGTGAAAATAATTTTCATGTTCAATGTCTTATTTTCATGTTTAATACATGAAATTTCAGGTTCATGCTAATAAATTTCAGGTTTGCTTAATTTTCTTATTTATTACCTGATTTCCGAGTTTAATGGTCAAAAATTCTGGCTAATACAACAAAATTTCAGTTGTCAATAGTTTCATGTTTATTGGTGTAATTTCAAGTTTAATGATCATATTTCATGTTTAATATATAAATTTCAGATTTGAAATTTATACATGTGTTAAATATCAAATTAGTATCAAATATTTTATCAAGTGTCAAAATAATTTTCATGTTCAATGCATATTTTCATGTTTAATGTCCAAAATTTCATGTGAGTAATAATTTAATATTTCTTGATGTATTTTCATTTTTAATACCCAAAATTTCATTTTTGGAACTTACACATGTGAAATGTCAAATAATCATCCATTTTTTATCACGTATGAAAAACTTTCATGGTTATTATCATTTTTTTCATGTTTAATATCTCAAATTTCAGGTCAATGTTAATAAATTTCAAGTTTGTCGATTTTGTATGTTTATTTCCCAGTTTTTCATGTTTAATATCCAAAATTTCAAGTTAATGCTATAAATTTTCAAGTGTGATCAAATCAGTGTCAAGTCAATGTCAAATTTTTTTTTCTAGTGTAAAAAATAAAATTTTCATTCAATGCCTATATTGTCATGTTTAATATTTAAAATTTTAGGTTTTTGAATATTTAGGTTGCCGATTTTTCAAATTTTATTGTATTAAAAATTTAGTATTCATCTCACGTATTGGATTCTCATCCAAGAGTTCTGGTTATAGTTGGTACCCTTACATACTAATACCGTAGCGGCGTAGCCATGCCCAATTATAGAGGGACGAGGATAGAGTAACTATTGAAAAGACATTATTCAAAGAATTGTTGCATTTTTTTACTTGAAAAAATACATCATTTGATCATGACTTAGTGTTTTTTCATTTTGAAGTTAAATATTCAAATGAACATTGTTGATGGTGATTTTTTGACCCTAGAAACTTTGAAGTATGAATAAGGATATAAAAGGGTTTTCACTCACCAAACTGGGTGTCTAGGGCACTGATAAAGATGAGAAGGCAGGTAGAATGGCCCAAACCCGAAGCATAGAGATACCCGACCTGATGAGATGAATCAGATTCGGTAATATTTGCACAGATGAAGACCAGCCCGAGGCCGTCAGAAGACCTGTTTTTGTGTTGGTAACAACGGCAATTAGATGTTAGAAGGTGGTCATATAAAGAGCTATGAGCCTTCAAACGCTTGTCAATAATGTTCAGGAATAGCAAGAATGAAGTGAAGAAATACCGACCCGATCTTGTAAATAAGAGAGGAAGATGATCAAGCACCTCGGTGTGCAGACCCGAGGATATACATGGGTTTATAATATCATGCTTATGTACATGGAGGTTTGAGCCCTAAAAGGTTGATGAGATAGGAGTAGGCCATAGAATTATCCCTTGACACACGTAACAGCGTGAGTGGTTGAAATACATGTTGGCACATGGGAAAAATATGTAGCAGTGGGTAAAAAGGTTGGAATGGTGAGTTTCAAATAGCTGAGGATAGTTGTGTCAAATGGCAGAGCTATTGAGTACCATGATGAGGCATTTAAGTACTTAGATGACCTGGCTGCAAAATCTCACACTTGGACTAGACCTAATGTCTTAAATAACACTGATAGGACACACACTCATTCTAGTATAGGCATACACCACTTCAGGGAAGAGGATAGTCTTAGGGCACAGTTTGAGCTATTAACTAGACAGATAGAAGCCTTACAAGCAAGAGATAGCAAGACCATGCACTCAGTTGCCCACATAGAACCCCAAGAGTGTCCGGTATATGGTGATATGAGAGAGACATATGAAGAACAATGCAATGCATTAGGGACGTACCAGAAGCCTTATACACCATATCCAGATATCTATAACCCTAGTTGGCAGAACCATTCCAACCTTAGTTAGAGACGGGAGTCTCATCAGCCTATTCAAGCACCACCACCTAGAGATTACATTGCTCATCAGTATCACACACCTATTGTTCTTAATAATTATTGTGCAAGCATTTTTGGAGGCCCATAAGGAAATTATGGAAGCCCAGAACAAAACCAACTAAAGGTTTGAGTCGATGATAGCTCAGGTAGCTGAAGATCATAGGGAGATTAAGAGTCAGATCTCTAAGTTAAATAATGTCCTAAGTGTGCATAAACAAGGAAAATTTCCATCTCAGGCTCAACCAAATCCACAAGGGCAACACATGACACAGACTAATCATGAGGCAGCCAATGTAAAAGGTGTCAGTGTTATATTCACTAGGAGTGGTAAGGAGGTAGGTGTGCAGAACACATCCAACACTATAAAGGACCCTAAGGATAATAGTGCTAACACATCTCAGGAAGAACAAGTGTCATATTTCCCAGTTATGGTACCTTGTCTTCAAGCACTTAACATTTTTCTTGTTGAAAAATAACCACATGGTGATGATGAATGCCATTACTCCTATATGCTAGAAACAATTCTGCTAGAATCAGCTTCTTTACAACATGAATCGAACCCTCCTGAACTGAAACTGGTCCCAAAGAACCGAAAAATGAGGAAAAGGAAAATTAGGGCTCAATTAAAAATGATACATGGGAGATTAAAATGGAGGTTGAGCAAACTTTTCCTTATGAGCAGCCAAAAATTTCAATAATCTCCAGATCATGGAGGATCAATGGATAAACTGCCACAGCTACACAAGCATTCTCTCTCATGCCTTCATCAGTTCGCTAGATGGAAACCACCATGACAATCTGAGTGGTTACGTCTGGCTGAAGACGTTAAACTTAGCGCTGACAGGGAGGCAACCCTTGCATCTGTATTTTAATTTAATTTATTTTATTTATTTTATTTATTTTATTTATTTTATTTATTTTATTTATTTTATTTTATTGTGTGCTAATTGTATGTTTATTTATTTATTTGCATGAGTGTTTATGCAGGAGTTAGCACAACCTACACAGCCACACAACTAAAGTCTTACCAGCAGGAACTTGATCAACTCTGTGTCTGGTAGTGTTGTTCCTTAATCATTTTTCTTTATATATATCTTATATTGAGGACAATGCAAGTTTTAAGTGTGGGGGTGTATGCATGCGCATGATAATACATGTTATATGTTAAAAAAAATTATTTTGTTTTGTTTGTTTTTAGTCCTTAATAGTAAAACATATGTCCAATGATGATATTGTTTGTTTTAGGGTGAAATCTTAGAAACGATAAGTTCCTGATGTACTTTTATCTTATGCATTGAGTAATTGATCTAGGTTAGACTCGTAAGCACTTAATTATAAGTTTTTAGCAGTGAAAGCCTATGTAGTTGGCAAGGTAACTAGTTGAAAAAATTGCATGTCGATGAATGACCATTTGCTTAGATGTCTATCTTAATGTGCTAGTGTTATGATGTGTGGTATGGTTAAAAATAAATGAAAAAGTCTCTAAAGAAAGAAGTAAAACCATCTATAACCGATAAGCGTGAAGCTACCCATGGACGAGTATTAAGACCACCATGAGGAGAAATGCTACCTTAAAGGGTAGGTGTGTTGAAAGAAAAAAAGAAGAAGAAAAGAAAAAAAAAAAAGACAAGAAACAAAAATGATACCATGCTAAGCACAAACAAGCAATTGCATAGCTTAATTGAGATATCTAGGTTGGTTTGACCCATCGATCCCAATTTTTAAACGAAATCATAAGTTGGCTTACCTAGGAATCAAGCAGTGAATAAACCTTTACATACACAGTGAATCTTACTTAGATGATTTATTCAAGGACTTGGATTTGAGTTACGTTAAGTACTTTGAAGGTTCTCTGATTTCATTACTAGGCATTCTTTGAGGACAATAATATATGTAACTGTTGGGACTATTGTATTTTGTTATTTTCAGTTTCCATGTTTGTATGTGTTTTAAATGACGTTTGTGGTTGTCGTCACTGTAAGCCCTCACGAGACTATAACTCATACACTAGGGACACCTAGAGGTTTAAAGGCTTGTTGCATACGCTAAATGCAATCGTGATCCCTACGAAAGTGGCTTAGTTAATTTTATTTATTTAGTTTTTATTTTATTTTACGCTTGAATTGCTATGGACTAGCAATAAGATGGTTGGGGTTTTGATAAGTGCACAAAAGTGTACTTAGAACACGACTAATTCAACTTAATTATCTTGTATTTAATCTGGATTAGAGTTCATTTGTGCTTTGTTATTAGGAAGCAATGGAACATGAAGATTGGATCAATTACACATGTTTCGGGACCTTACGAACGCATCGAAAGCACGCGGGAAGAGCGGAAACGAAGAAAGCAAAATTAATTCCAGTAGCCACGCGTCGTGATGCGCCAATCAACGGCGTCGCGATGCACTCTAGTAACCTGTACACATACAAAGTGGCCGAGAATTGGGCACCGCGGTGCCCCGGAACAACCTAAAACCCTGAGGCTTTTCTATATAAACCCAACTTCGTCCAAACCCTAAAAAGAAAAGAAAAATCAGAGAGAAACAGATGAGAAACACACAAAAAGAGCCACAAACACAAGATTGAGAGAGAAGAACGAAGAACTTCAAGAACAACCATACCGTCTCTCCGATCTATTCAAGTTATCTCTCTATTCTGCATGGAGAACTAATCTCCTAGGCAAAGCTAATGATGAACTTTTGTATTTAAATTTCTATATTTATGTTGTTGATTCTTAAAGTACTTTTTAAACGTTTAATAAAATTGATGGTTGTTATTCTTTATTATTTTATGATTTCTGAATCCATAAACTGTGTTTTGTCAACTCCCATATAGATCCAGTCATGTTTCTTCTTTGTGTGATTTGCGAACTCAGTTGTGACTGGTAAAGTTATTTTATTTGTTGGTCTTTTACTGCAATATTGCCTGAGGGTATATTGTTGATGTTAGATAGCTCGTAATGATGACTTGTTGTGTGTTGTTAACATAGAGAAAATAATCATTGATTAACTTAGAATAAATATGCATAGAATTGAATATCCTCCGACTGTTGGTTTGGGATGTGAAACTTTTAGTTGAGTAATAACTGAATATATGAGTTTTATACAAGAGGGATTCATGATGCTTTGCCATATCTCTCTACTGATTTTCCTACGAATTTATCTATAATTTTTATCTTATTTTACCAATCAATCTATATCTCTCTATTAAGTTACTGCTAATGTTTTAATTTGAGTAAATTAGTTCATGTAACCATCTCTCTAAGGAATCAACACCCCAACTATACTGCGATAACCGCAAGTATGTTTTTGGGCATAATTAAGGTTCATTGGGTGCCAAGTGTGAAGGACCTTATAGAGTTGTTGAAGTCGACAGGTCGGGTACCTATCATTTGGAGCCTGGACGGTACCCGACTTAAAAAGCCTTGGAATGCTGAGATGTTGAGGAAATATTTTCAATAGATCCTCTCTTAGAATGACCCTCAAAGAGTTATATGATGGGCAATAGATCCCCTGAGTATGAATGAGCAAGTGGAGAAACATCGTCAAAAGTCTTTATCTAGGATTGAATTATTAAATGAAATGCAATATTAGGAGTTGGAGATTGATGGGGTTTGAACAAGATCTTCCTAGAGAAATTATGGCTATTGTTCGACCTACTAGTCTTCTAGTTCTCCAGAGAACTTGGTTCAAAAGGACATATTAAGAATTTTTCAGAGATGCGGAGGAATATTTACAATATAGCCTCTCTTAGAATAACCCTCAAAGAATTGTAGGATGGGTAGTAGATCCCCTGAATATGAATAAGACTTCCTCTTTTTAAATAAAAACTTGTTCATCTATGCTTGTTTATTATTTGAATGGAAAGACATGTTTAATATTCTTATGAAATACTCGTGATCGGAATGCATGAAGGGATGCAAGGCATGTGGAAAAAGCACGCACCCTTATGGCACACCAATCCCAAGTGTCATTATCAACCCTCGGGCTGAAACTTCAATACTCAATGACTTACATCTTTGAGGAATATAGCATGATGACCTACTTGGAATTTTACGCCTCGGGTATCCATAGCATGTTCGACGAGTGAGTCGGCATGGTGTTTGGTGCTTTAAGGTAATCAAAACACGTAAGGATAATGAATAGTTGCGGTGCTACGGTACCTCTGGGTTTGCATAGTGTGAGGGAATAATTCACCCATGGCTTTTTCCGCCCAGTATTGGAGGTGCATAGCACGGGGAAGGCTCACGAGCCTCTGTGGCATTTGCAGCCTCGGGATATGCCTAACACGGGGAGGACAAATGCCCCATTGGCATTTTTCATCCCATTTCGGATTCGTAGGAACATAGCACGGGAAGGACTGAGGGGCTCTGTGGCGTTTACAAACTCGGGGTTTGCCTAGCATGGAGAAAAATCACATGTCGTTGGCCGCCCCTTCGATCCGTAGCTTGGTTCTCAAAGATGTTGGACTGTAAGGTTCAAAATTATTATTTTGGGCAGCATGGGGCGGGACGCTGTCTTAGGTACCCTCGTTGTTTCTTTTTTGGTCAATCCAGGGTATATGATACGTCACCCTCGTTGTACATGTTTTGTTTTTATCTTGGATTTTATTTTGATGGATGACTTGGTGCAGGACGCCGTTACCAGTCTCTACAGAGATCGCCGGAGGTCGAAAATCTTCACTCCTAACTAAATCTCAGTACGAAATGTAATTGATCGGGGCTACATTCATTCCGCCGAGGCTATATTGAATGGTACAAGGAGGGAACGTTCCCTTGTGGCCAAGTAATTATATTGGCTCGGGGTCGGGCATGTCCCACCGATACCTTATAATGATTTTTGGTATGGGGTCGGAGTTTCTCCCCCATGACCAAGTGTTGATGGCAAAATAAGGGAACATTCCCTTGTGGCCAAGTAATTATATTGGCTCGGAGTCAGGCATGTCCCACCGAGACCTTATCATGATTTTTGGCATGGGGTCGGAGTTTCTCCCCCATCACCAAGTATTGATGACACAAGGAGGAAACATTCTCTTGTGGGCAAGTAAATATATTGGCTCGGGGTCTGACATGTCCCATCGAGACCTTATCATGATTTTTGGCATAGGGTCGGAGTTTCTCCCCCATGGCGAAGTGTTGATGGCACAAGGAGGGAATATTTCCTTGTGCCTAAGTAAATATATTGCCTCGGGATCAGGCATGTCCAACCAAGGCCTTTTCATATTTTTTGTATGGGGTCAAAATTTCTCCCTCACGGTCAAGTGTTGAATGGAACGAGGAGGTTACGTTCCTTTATGGCCAAGTTGATGTACCAGCTTGGGGCCAAGTATGCCCACCAAAGCTTCTTTCTATTTTGATGGCGTAAGTATGGAAGAAGGGCGGGCAAAGACCACTCTATTTGAAGAAGTACTAAGTCTGCTAAATGAAAGTATTCCAATAGTGAAATTACGTGGGGCTCGAGCATCAGAGTTTATTAGTGGCATGATCCCTTAGAGGAATGGATGGATTAACTTTGATGGAAATGGCTAAGTATTGAAGGAAGTTGCCTCGTCTCGGGTCATTGCTTAGTATGTACTTCAGAAAGAAAAATAAGAAGATACAAATACGAAATTCATTCATTCATTTAAATCTAAGTATTTTTTTACAAAGGACCATCTCGAGTTCATCCACAAAAAAGGAACAAACAAAGAAGAAATATAACAAAAATAGAAAATCAAGTAGTCAAGTATGAGAGGCATGAGCTTCCTCGGTAAGTGCAATAGTAGAGGAGGGGTCAGAGATGTCTTCAGTCGGTGCAGCGGATATTGAGGGGCCGAGAACTTCCTCGGTAGAAATGATAGTAGGTGGGGAAGGGCCGAGATCCTATTGAGTATGAGGCATTGTGGACATTAGCTCGGGGTCTTCTGAGTTTAGCCAAAGGCCTCTTCTTGGGTTATCTCCCCCTTGCATAATTTTATGAGCCTGTGTATCACATTCAAGTCCAGGCCGGGTTGAAGCAGCTCGAATATTTCCATAAATTCTTCTAGCCCTTTTTATCTTGGCCTCCTCTTTGGCAGCCTCTAAGCGGCCCAACAGCTCGACTTCCATCATGTTCAGATCTTCTAGAGCTTTCTCCAGTTGATTTTTTTTCTCCTCAAACTTGCTATTAGCCGAGACAGCCCACCAAATTTGTATTTTGTGCTCATCGATCTTTTTGGTCGCCTCAGCCTTGGCCTCATCCCTCTCTATTTTTGATTATATCTGAGGCTTTGTGGAGGGAGGCAACCTCGGTCTTGGCTTCACCCTCAGATTGTTTGAGGCTCTGGATCTTTGTTTTAAGGCCCTGAATTTCAGCCCTGGCCTCCTCCAACTGTTTGGACAGTTCTTGCTCCCTCTCAGTCATGTGGCTTTGAAGCATTTCGGTCTGACCCCCCTCGGACAGGGTGCTCGTCTGCAAATCTCTATTAGTAGCCATGACATAAGCCATCTGCAATATAAAAAATGGGGTCAGTGTGGCAAAATGAATAAAAAATATTACAATGGAGAAGTCTAGATTACCCTTGCATGGAACCAACAGGACCTATTAATGAGGTCCTCATGAGAGAGTTCTTCATACTATGTGGCCTTCTCCAAGGTTACAGTATCTTCCACGTAGTTGAAGGTCGGGAGGAGATAGGCCACGTTTTAACTCACTCTCTCAATAAAGCTGTCGAACCCTAACAGCGGGTCCCCTTGGGAATAGATTGCTTGGGCTTTGCCCTTTTGGGCTATTTTCATCCTCCTTGGAGCCTTCTCCATAAGCTCATCAGAATTATCACCCCTGATCTGATGGTAGCGTCTTTTGGATGGTTAAGAGCGAGCAATTACAACTTGGACTAGTCGGGAGGTACTAGTAGTTTGAACTGCTGGCGGGGCACGTTTAGTTTGGGATGAATGGATCAACATTATGGCAGATTGTGGGGCACTTGAAGGCCCAGATGATGTTGCAGCAGAGTGTTTAGACTTCCTCCTAACTTTTGGTGGAGTGGAGATGTGCTCGGGATGAGGCCCGAGTCAGCCAAGGTAGAAGGGTTGACGAGGTCTATGTAGTGGCCTCCGAACTCGGTCGCCTTTTTTTATCCTGTCCCGGGTATCATGGTGGACTTTGGAGAGACCCCATGTAGGAAATGCTTTCCTTGTGCAGTGGAAGTGGCTTAGGCACACGGATCGGGCTTGAAAAAATTTTATGCCCTTCCCATTGAATGACAGAATGGAACCAACAGCAACACTGAAATTTTAATTCTATTTTAGACAAAATTCCAGCCCCGAAATAGCTCTAGAACAGTCCCCGAACAACCCCAAATAACCGCACAAAAACTAGACTGTTTTGGACCCAATTCGCGCCCAGTGCACTGCCGAAACAACCCCTGAAATACGTGGACAAGGCTATGTTTTAGTTCTGATTTTTTACTTGAAAACAGCCCCAACAATGCCCCAAAACACAATAAAATGTTCCCCAAAAAACTGGATTAAAACGAAACCAACCGAGTTCCGTTTCACCAAGTACAGTGGCGGCAGTGAGCAAAATAAAGACTCAATGCCGAGTACATACAAGAATAAGATAAGATGATTGTTTTTTCGACACCACAAAGTCTCCCGAACTATATCTCGTTACCAACGTAAACATGTGTGGCAAGACTCACAATATTAATCCCTAAACTATTTAGAGATTAAATCACACTTGTGTTTTGTTTTGTTTTTCTTCTTTTCCTTAGTTTTGTTTTTCCCAACTTTTGAGAGAATGAAGAAGAAGAAGAAAGGTGCCTAGGGATAGAATGAATTAGTTTGTGACAAAAGAAAATCAAGTTTTCTTTTATACTTAGGTTTATTAATTTCCAAAAATCAACAAAACCATTCCATTTCCCCTCTCATAAAATCGGCCAAGCATGTAAGGAATCCAAAAATATTTGTAACAACAATCTTAATTACCATAATGAGAAAATATTATAAAATTAAATATTCAATTAATCCTTTTGAAAAATATAACTTCCAAAAGTAATTAAGGGTTTCCAAAACCCAAAACTTGAAATTCAAATATTGGCCTTATTAAATTATATCAAATATAATTTAATTTTATGCATTTAATAATTATCATATAATTATTAAAACTATATATTAACTTTTGATATATAGTCTCAAGTGTGACAAAATGATATTATTAATCATATTAATAATATTTATATATTTGTGAGTATATAATTGGATTATCCAATTATACTAAATCCGCTATAGTATATCGAGCTAGCACGGGGACCAATGGACCTACGGTTTCGAGCTCCAATAATCTCGAAATATTAATTAAGCTCTTAATTAAATATTTTGAATTGTTAACTCCGGGTTATTGCACTAAGAATCTGAAGTTGCACTCTCGTTGCCGCAGATGATATATTAAGCCGAACCAAATCGATGTCTATCGATATAGTGACTACATACGAATTGACCATTCACGAGTATCTCGTACTTAGAGTCGGGTCATAATGTCTGTTATACCTCTCTAATTATTTATACCTTAAGTACTATTGATTCTCTAGTGAACGATTTATTCATAACCATTATGAATTTTAATCTTTCTATTCGTAATAAAAAAAAAAAACTTGAGCGCTCTAACCATTCAGAAACTGAATCAACCCTTAAAGAATATACTCTTCTACTTCTCGCAAGAATGAGTGAACTCTATATCTATGTAAAACGTTCCCAGCTACACAACAGACTATGCCCCCAAAGTACGTAGCTATTGGTCGGGACTGCTACACCAACCTCACCTTTGTAAATCAAAGGACATAGTCTGTCATGCAGGGGTTCGTAACACACTCAGGATTAAGATCAATCCATATATGACCATCTTATAGATCGAAATTACTTTCTTTGTTAAACAGATATTATAAGAATTTCATTTCCATCTAGGTCTAGTCCTATATGATCACATCATACAAGGTGCCTCCATACTCATGTCTCTACATGCCGATCTCGGATCAAGGTCGCCATACAAATATAAAATGGACCGCAGCTATAGATAAACTACAAACAAAGTACCTGCTTTGTTTTCTCTCAATGGACTATTTAAGATTACTAACTTCAGACTTAAATCCTCTTGTGTATGACACTCATACACTAAGTCTGAAGGCACATAAGTAATCTAGGGTAATCAAGATAATTTTAATATGCGAAATTAAAACAAACACTTTGATAAATGAATAATGCATCATTTTATTTCAAAACATATAAAACTGTTTACATTACATGTAGCTCTAGGGCATATATCCCAACAACCTATCACTTGCACTAGAGCAAATGGGACATGTTACGTAATCCTAGACCATCTAGGTCACCTTCAAACACTTTAGCCGATAAGGTCTTAGTAAATGGATCAGCCAGGTTCTCTTCAGATGCAATCTTTCCGATAGTAACGTCTCATCTCTGCACTATCTCCCTGATGAGATGATATTTCCTCTCTATATGATTTTCCCTATTGTGGCTTCTTGGTTCTTCTGAATTCGTCATTGCACCCATATTATCACAATAAAGTAAGTGGTTTATGTTGAACAATTTCCAAATCTCCCAAGAATTTACGGAGCCAGACTGATTCCTTAGCTGCTTCACAAGCTGCAACATACTCAGCCTCCATGATGGAGTCACCAATGCTAGATTGTTTTACACTCCTTCATACTATAGCCCCACCACCTAGGGTAAACACTGATCCAGATGTTGATTTCCTAGAATCGACATATGTCTGAAAATCAGAGTCTGTATATCCCCTTAGGATCATATCCTCACCGGAATATACAAGCTTATAATTTCGCGTTCTCTTAAGATACTTGAGAATGTGTTTCACAGCCACCCAATGATCTAATCATGGGTTAGACTGAAACCTACTGACTACTCCCACTACAAAACAGATGTCTGGTCTCGTACATAGCATAACATACATGAGACTACCAACTGCTAAGGCATATAGGATATGTCTCATTTCCTCAACATCTTAAGGTTTCTTAGGAGACTATTCCTTAGACAAGTGAATTTCATGTCGATAAGGCAAGTTGCCTTTCTTGGAATTTTACATCCCAAATCGCACAAGTACCTTGTCAATGTAAGATGTCTGAGACATAGCTAACAATCATTTCTTGTGATCCCGAAGTATCTAAATCCCAAGAACATAATTGTCCTCTCCCAAATCTTTCATTTGGAATTGGTTAGCTAGCCAGGTTTTCACGTCCGATAATATCTTTACATCATTCCCAATTAGTAAAATATCATCGACGTATAAAATAAGAAAAACCACCTTCCCGTCAATGATGCGCTTGTATACACAAGGCTCATCAACATTTTGCTCAAAATCATGGACCTTTGCAGCTTGCAAACCTTTTTTTCCTGACCTTGGGCTATGAACCCTTCTGGTTGTACCATATAGATACACTCATCAAGATTTCCATTCAAGAATGCAGTCTTGACATCTATTTTCCAAATTTCATAGTCATAATATGCGGCAATAGATAAAAGAGTACGGATGGATTTGAGCATGGCTACCGACGAGAAAGTTTCCTCATAGTTAACTCCCTCTTTCTGAGTATAACCCTTGGCCGCTAGCCTAGCCTTGAAGGTCTGTACCTTCCCATCAGCTCCTCTCTTACTCTTGTAGATCCACTTGCAACCGATAGGTTTTACCCCATCAGGTTGGTCTATAAGTTCCCAGACTAAGTTGGAGTACATAGACTCTATCAGGCTTTGAGCCATTCCTCTTTATCAGAATCATCCATTGCACCACGATAGGTCAATGGATCATCTATACCATCGCTCAAATGCGACAACTTATGCCTCTCCAAATCTTAGATAGCGATCAGGTTCGCTCAGATGTTGAAGGTGCTATGTATTTATCAACTGTCTTTGACGATGATGTGCTGGTCGAACCTGTAAGTAACTCCTCGAATAATATTTTACTTCGAGGTTTGACTTCCCTCATATAGTCCTCCTATAGAAACATAGCATTTGTCGATACAAACATTTTGTTATCTTTAGGGCTATAGAAGAATCCACCCCTAGTCTCCTTAGGATAGCCTACAAATAGGCACACCTGAGAACGTGGCTCCAACTTTGTAGTCTTATTCTTTAACACATGTGCTCGACACCCCCATATGCGTAAATGTCATAAACTAGTTTTACGACCACTCCACAACTCTAATTGAGTCTTATGAACAGATTTAGATGGAACTACATTATGGATATGTATTACAGTTTGCAGTGCATATCCCCATAATGAACTAGATAGTGAGCTATAACTTAACATAGATCTCATAATGTCTAGTAGGGTCCGATTTCTCCTATCTGCAACACCATTTTACTGTGGTGTTCCAGGCGCTGTGAGATGGGATATTATCTCATGCTCAACTAAGAATTCCTTGAAATCTCTGTCAAGGTATTCTCCTCCATATCTGATCGTAGAGTTTTTATTATTTTACCTAACTGGTTCTCAACCTCCGCACGATACTCTTTGAACTTTTCAAAAGTATCTGACTTGTGTTGCATTAGGTAAACATACCCATATCTAGAATAATCATCAATAAATATGACGAAGTATTCATAACCACCTTGGGTTCCTATATTCATCGGTTGTCCGCAAACTTCCGAATGTATAAGCTCAAGTGGTTGATTGTCTCTTATACCTTTTCCAGTAAAATGTCTATTGGTTATTTTCCTTCTAAACAAGATTCGCAGACTAGTAAAGTTATAAGCTTTAACTTGTTTAAGGCTCCGTTCTTTATCAACCTATCTATTCGGTCAATGCTGATATGACCAAGTCTAAGATGCCACAGATATGTGTCATCGTGAGAAATCTTTAGCTGTTTAGTTTTAGGTTTCTCAACCTAAAATGTTTCAATGTTGAGTAGTGACCTATGTGTTAACGGTCTTAACACATACAAGTTATTTTCTGAGTTTCATGTGCATATGGTTAATCCATTTCTACCAATAATAATCAAATTGTTATTAAAAGAAATTGAAAAACCATCATCCAAAAGTTTAGAAACAGAAATCAAATTCCTGCAAAAACTAGGAATGAATAACACATTGTTCAAATTTAAATAACTATTATTTGTAAAATTTAAACTGGAAATTCCCACTGCTCTTGTTGAAACGGCATCCCATGTCCCGACCCTCATGGTGTAATCACCTTCAGCAAGGTCCCTCCATGAGTCAAGTAGCTGCAAAGAAGAACAAACATGGTTAGTAGCTCCAGAATCAAAAATCCAGGTGGATTTGTCATCCTCCACTAATAGAGATTCGATAACGAGTAAATCATATTTACCTGTATCCTTTTTCTCTTTCAGCTCAGCAAGATATTTAGGACAATTCCTTTTCCAATGCTCGTTCTTGTTGCAGTGGAAATACTTTCCCTTGGGCTTGGCATCCTTGGAGCCTTTCTTGTTCTTCTTCTTCATGGGCTTAGCCTTAGCCTTCCCAGTACTATTCTTCTTCAACTCAATAACATTTGCATCGGCACTGGGCTTACGAGGATCCACAAGCATGGACTCAAAGTGGGTGAGCTCATTAAGCAGCTGGTCAAAGTAAAAGTCAACTTGTTCATAACATAGTTGCTTTTAAATTACAAGAAACTCTTCGGAAGAGTTTCCATAATCATGGTCACCTGGCTACGCTCATTAATATGAGCTCCATGAGTTTTAGCAGTGTTGAGGTAGGTCATCATCCTCAAGATGTGCTCTCAGACTGATGTCTCATCCTTCATCCTAGCAGTCATCGTTGAGACCATGGCCTCATGACGTTGACGCTCCGAATGCTGCCCGTACATGCCCTGTAATGACTCCATCATCTGAGATGTTGAAGCCATAGGTTTATGTTTTGCAGCAAGAACCTCAGATATCCCTGCTAGCAAGTAGCAGCGGGTTTTCTCATTAGATGTGACCCATTTCTGGTAGGCATCGCACACAGCTTGGCCAGCATTTCTGAGCGGCTTAGGAGGACACTCCTCCGTCAGGACGAACTTTAGTTCTTCGCAGACTATGATAGCGTTCATGTTACTTTTCATCGTAATATAAATTTCTCCCGTTAATTTATCATTTGAGAGTATGGTAATAATCGGAGAAACCATGGCTGAAAAATAAAATAAACATGCATTTAACATTCATTCATCACATATTAAGATTATCAAATAAATTTTGGCATAAAATTAAACATGATGCATGAACCATGAATAACAAATTAGAAACCTAAGAGAATTTCTATGCCACGAAAATCTATCATCCCACAAATAAGTGTCGTCGTAGGGTAGGTCAAGTATTTACATGATAGATCAAGACAATCTCAATTGATTAATATATGTGGGAATAACTCTTATTCCTATATTAACTAACTACCGTTTGATTCGATCAAGGAATTTAGATTAACAGTTAATCATTCCTTTGTGAGTGTGACCCGTCATTTCGGGACACTTGGATTTAACTAGTGAAGTGTCGTCGTAGGATAGGTCAGTTCACCAGATACATCTAGAATCTCTATCCTCTCGAAATCCAAACCTGATATTGACCCAAAATGGACACCATCCGTAGGGGGATGAAAGCAAAGTCATCTCGAGGCGCCTTTTGAATCTCATGTTTTTGGACTAACAACGGAGATCGCGGGATATATTGTCATATATCCCTCTCCCACTCACTATTTAGAGTTTAAGTTTTCTATTTATAAAATATCTAATATTTTAATTTAACTAGTGTTAATAAATTTATGGCGGCTAAATCATAACTCTTATTTACACGAGTACACCATTAGTGACCTAACCAATTTTAACACTTAAAATTTATATCACTAATTTTCATTAGTCTCTACTAATTGTATTACTCAATTAAACTAATTTAATTAGAGTGGTATTAGCGATCTATTATATTTTAACTTTTAAAATAGTAGAACACTAATTGGTTTAAAATTTTAGAATTCTAAAATGGTCAAGATTTATATTAAACTATTTAATTAATCTTAGTGCGTTATAAAATCCAATGGTACGTGGAATTGTATCCCGAGTGCAGACCACATTACCGTTCATTTGGATTTGGCTATGGAATTTATGTCCGGGTTTCCATCTTATATACCAATGGAATTTATTATGCACTTATTAAGCCCAATATATTAGAATTCAAATTTTAAACCTTAAAACCAATTAATCTAATTAATTATTTTTCCATGCATATCATATTCTAATTTAAAAAATTTAAATTACATAAAATCATATTTCATGTCTATAATAATAATTCATCTAAAGCATGTTATGGCATGTGAAATGCAAGAGTAGGTACCCTAAACTATATGACATGTTATTCAAACATTTCGAATTAAAACATACATATAACAGAAAAATTATTTTACATTAACTAGGCTCTTATTTTTCCCTATACTAATCTAATTAATACAAAAATTCCAAGGTATATTTTGGTCTTCAAAACACGCTCCAAGGTGGTGTTGGCTCCTTTTGCGACTCTGATGCTCCAAATTACAACAATTGAAATTTTACATTTGAAAAAAAAATACAACAATTGTAAATAATGGCCTTATGGCCTTACATCCCAAAATCAAAACCAACATAAAAATAAAAGCTGGAAAATTTACGACCAATGCAAAATCTATTCATCATATGAAAAATAATAAACATTCATCACATGAATATTATTATGTGTCTACTCATCTAAACATGCATCTCAGTATTTATAACTCATATAAATATATAAACAAACAGAAACTTTAAATGAAAAAAAAAGAAGGGTTAAGAACACTTTTCAACCTTGCTCTCGATGCCAATTGTAAGAAACGCTTTCCTTACACAGCGGAAGCGGCTTAGGCACACGAATCGGACTTGAAAAAATTTTCTACCCTTCCCCTTGAATGACCGAATAGAACCGGCAGCAAGACTAAAATTTTACTTATGTTTTAGACAAAATTCCAGCCCTGAAACAGCCCCGAAACAGCCCCGAAATAGTCCCTGAATAGCCACAAACAGCCGCACAAAAACTGGACTATTTTGGACCCGATTCATGCCCAATGCACTGCCGAAACAACCCCTGAAATACGTGGACAGTGGCTGTGTTTTAATTCTGAATTTTCACTTGAAAACAGCCCCAACACAGCCCCAAAAAAAACATAAAATGTTCCCAAAAAAACTGGATCAAAACGAAACCAAATCGAGTTTCGTTTTACCAAGTATAGGGGCGGCAGTGAGCAAAATAAAGCCTCAATGCCGAGTATATACAAGAATAAGATGAAGATGATTATTTGTTCAACACCGCAAAGTCTTCCGAACTATATCTCGTTACCATCGGAAACTTGTGTGGGCAAGACTCACAATATTAATCCCTAAACTATTTAGAGATTAAATCACACTTGTGTTTTGTTTTGTTTTTCTTCTTTTCCTTAGTTTTTTTTCCCAACTTTTTAAAGAATGAAGAAGAAGAGAAAGGTGGCTAGGGTTAGAATGAATTAGGTTGTGACCAAAAAAATCAAGTTTTCTTTTATACTTAGGTTTATTAATTTCCAAAAATCAACAAAACCATTCCCTTTCCCCTCTCATAAAATCGGCCAAGCATGTAAGGAATCCAAAAATTTTGGTAACAACAATCTTAATTACCATAATGTGAAAATGTTACAAAATTAAATATTCAATTAATCCTTTTGAAAAATATAACTTCCAAGAGTAATTAAAGGTTTCCAAAATCTAAAACTTGAAATTCCAATAGTGGTCTTATTAAATTATATCAAATATAATTTAATTTTATGCATTTAATAATTATCATATAATTATTAAAACTATATAATAACTTTTAATATATAGTCTCAAGTGTGACAAAATGATATTATTAATCATATTAATAATATTTATATATTTGTGAGTATATAATTGGACTATCCAATTATACTAAATCCGCTATAGTATATCGAGTTAGCACGGGGACCAAATGGACCTACGGTTTCGAGCTCCAATAATCTCAAAATATTAATTAAACTCTTAATTAAAAATTCTGAATTATTACCTCCGGGTTATTCCACTAAGAATCCGAAGTTGCACTCTCGTTGCCGCAGATGATATATTAAGCCGAACCAAATCGATGTCCATCGATAAAGTCTCTACATACAAATTGACCTTTCACGAGTATCTCGTAATTAGAGCGTGGTCATAATGTCTGTTATACCCCTCTAATTATTTATACCTTAAGTACCATTGATTCTCTAATGAACGATTTATTCATAACCATTATGAATTTTAATCTTTCTATTCGAAATAGAAAGACTTGAGCGCTCTAACCGTTTAATTACCGAATCAACCCTTAAGAAAGATACTCATCTACTTCTCGCAAGAATGTGTGAACTCCATATCTATGTAAAATATTCCCAGCTACACAACAGACTATGCCCCCAAAGTACGTAGCTATTGGCCGGGACTGCTACACCAACCTCACATTTGTAAATCAAAGGACATAGCCTGCCATGCAGGAGTCCGTAGTACACTCAGGATTAAGATCAATCCATATATGACCATCTAGTAGATCAAAATGACTTTCTTTGTTTAACGGATATTATAAGAATGTCATTTCCATCTGGGTCAAGTCCTATATGATCACATCATACAAGGTGCCTTCATTCTCATGTCTCTACATGGACGATCCTGGATTAAGGTCTCCATACAAATATAGAATGGACTGCAGCTATAGATAAACCACAAATAAAGTATTCGCTTTGTTTGCTCTCTATGGACTATTTAAGATTACTAACTTCAGACTTAAATCCTCTTGTGTATGACACTCATACACTAAGTCTGAAGGCACATACGTAATCTAGGGTAATCAAGATAATTTATAATATGCGAAATTAAAACAAACACTTTGATAAATGAATAATGCATCATTTTATTTCAAAATATATAAAATTATTTACATTACATGTAGCTCCATGGCATACACCCCAACACCCCCCACCAAGCTACGAAAGGTCCAGAGGTTAATGAATTATTTGAAGTCAGTAAGAAGAAACTTGGAGGTCGGGTCATTACCTCCATCCGAGAAGACGTTGGGGACTGTGACGCGTTCACCATCAGCCGATTGTTTTTGTCCCTAGGGGCCCACTGCCTAGAACCATTTATCCTTCAAAATTTTATTAGCTGTCGGGAGATTGGTGATAAAGTGGGGGTCTCCGATATGAGCGGAAAGATAATACCAACCCTTATATTATTTCGGGTTGGAGTTAATTCGAAGTAATCTTTTTAGCTCAGAGAAGGTCGATTCTCCCAGTATGGCTCGACTCCATATTATGTACAGGCCGGCCAATATTCTCCAGTTATTCAGATTTAGTTGGCATGATATACATAGAGGACATCTTTACGAAGTAGTCTTGTATGGGCAGCTGTAGTCCCGTATCAAATAAGGTCGAGCACAATGCTACTGCATCATCATCAGGACGGCTCGTCTGGCTCCATTCCCTTGGGATGGCTAGACTGATGTCCTATGGAATGTTGAACCTTTTCCTCAACTGCTCCAGGTCAGCCTTAGTGATTACTGAAGCCCGATCCATGTCGAGGTTCGTGAAATTGACCCTGGTGTGACTTGTCTCAAGCGGGGGTACCCGCTTGTGATAAAATTGGTTGCCCTCTTCGAAAATAGATGAAGTGGTGTCATAGTCAGTGAGACTTTCATATCTTGAGCTGTGTACGATTGTGTGAGTGGGCGGGGAAGTAGGGAGGATCTCAAGAGGAGTGAGGGAGGAAGACTCGGAGAATGACATTCCTATCAAGAAATGACACGAGGTGGAAGATTAGTTCACAATCTCAGTTAGTTAAACACACTAAAACTGAGCTTATCATCATCATCCCTACCGAGTGACTTACCCTAAAAAACTCTAAGTGCCCTAACAATGGCAGAACAATAATTCTTCAAAATGCAACTGAAACAAACACACCCAAAAAATCTAGAAACGTATGTCCGCATATACACACAAATAGCATAAATACATCCATATGAGTACCCACCCCTCGTATTTCCATTATCAAAAAACAAGCAACACAAATATAAACATCAAGTGCATGCAAACTACCACCATTATTGAAAGCATAAACATAAACAAGGAGAACTAATCAAAAGAGGGCTTACTTGCAAAGATTGTAGAAGATGCTGTGAAGTTATCGAAGAAGTTGAAGGCTGGAAGAGTTGGAAAAACATGGAGGTTTTACAATTCAAAGTGAGAAAAGAAGAGTATGGAGTGGAGCAGCCTTTAAATAGGCTGCTCAGGTTAATCTCTCATGTTTGATTGTGGCAAGTTCATAGGATCAGTACCACATGTGATAAAGATTTCACCCGTTGAATTCAAATGGAAGGTCGAGATTGAGGCAATTTTTGGTTGGGATATAATTGTCCTCGATTTTGGCACGCAAGTCGTGGATGCGCGACACGTGGCATCCCGGGGTAACAAAGCGGAGGAAGCCCTAGAATGATATGACGGGCATTTAAGGAAGATCATGATAGTTACATAACTTCCAAGGGGCGGTTTAAAAAAATCTAGAAACTCTAACCGACGGTGGAGATGGCAATCATCATAAAAAGGAATTTTTTGGTAATACGTGTACTTTCATGACCCGAGGAAATGGCATTGTGGACATTAACGAGGCAATACCCGAAGACAGAGGGACAACCACACCATTATTGAAGGTCTCGACATCAACTCACTAACTCGTTAATATCGAGAACTATGGGACAGATGTTGATGGTGATTTTCTGACCTTGGAAACTTTGAAGTATAAAGAAGGGTATAGAAGGGTTTTCACTCACCAAACTGGGTGTCCAGGGCACTGGTAAAGATGAGAGGGAAGGCAGAAAGGCCCAAACCCGAGGTGTAGAGAAACCCGACCTGATGAGATGAATCAGATTCGGTAACATTTGCACAGATGAAGACCGACCTGAGGCCGTCAGAAGACCTATTTTTGTGTTGGTAACAACGGTAGTTGGATATTAGAATGTGGTCATATATGGAGCTCATGAGCCTTCAAACACTTGTCAATAATGTTCAGGAATTGCAAGGAGAAAGTGAGGGAAGTGAAGGAATACCGACCCGACCTTATAAAGAAGAGAGGAAGAGGATCCAGTATCAAGCACCTCGGTGTGCCGACCCGAGGATATACATGGGGTTTGC
>SKCR01042627.1:0-97976 GCA_019454045.1 Zanthoxylum bungeanum
GTTTATGCAGTAAAAATTTTAAAATCCTTGAATGGTGGAACCGGCATCAAAATATATATCATGTTTTATCTATTATTGCTAAAGAGATCTTGACAGCACATATTTCCACCGTTGCGGTTGAGCAAGCCTTCAGCTTATGAGGTAATATATTGGAAGCTAGGCGATCTTCATTACATCGAAGCACTCTAGAAGCAACAGCTTGTGTGGATGATTGAACTCGAGCTGATATGAGAGAACAAGAAGATGCCCCCGATGATTTTGAAGATTTGTTCGATAATGCATCTGCAACAAGTGCAAGTGGAACCAGAGCCGAATGATCAACTGATAATGATGATTGATAATTGTAAAATTATAATTTACAAATGGGATATGTCTAAAAGACTAAAACTTGTAATGGAACTACGTGAGCTTTGATTCCTCTCACCCTTGGAGGATACGTAGGCAACTTAAATTTTTAACTTGTAATGGAACTACGTGAGCTTTGATTCCTCTCACCCTTGGAGGATACGTAGGCAACTTAAATTTTTAAAAATTTAAGCTCAAGCTCTTCAATGTAATAAATTTTTTTTATTTATAAAATTCATTTCATTTATTTTTATTAATTTTAAAAAAAAAATATTTGAACCGAACCGAACCGTTCGGTTCCGGTTCGGTTCGGTGTTTCGGTTCCGAACCGGAACCGAACCGCCGGCCGGGTCTAGGTATTTGGGAGAAAGCCTATCTATCCCGGGTTATTTGTTGCTAATTCCACATCTTATCGAAATCAGAAAAAGCCACTCGGGGTTTTTGAGATTTTGGCATCCTTAGGACAAAAACAAGTGAAAATTAAATTTGTGAGAAAACCAAGGAATGGATATATTTAAATACATGCAAAATTGCAAATTGGCTCATTGGGCCAAAACCATGCGGGGGAGATTGTTTGCATGAAAAATAAGAATTTCAGTCCAATTAGAACAACCCAAGATCGATTTTAAGTAGGAAAAATATTAAATTAAGCAGAAAATTATGAAGTTTTCAAGTCTTTCCTCAACCAATGTACACCCCTCCTGAAGTGCAGGAAGTTGATAAATACTTGAAGGAAGTTGACAGAAAACACAAGAACTTGGAGGATGGGTGGAGGAAGTTAGCAGGACAGGCAGAACATGCGCATGAAGTTTAGAATAATTTTGAGGAAGTTATTTCCATGAGCTATAAAATTCAAAGAGGAGCCAAGAGGAAAGGGTTCCAACACAACGATCAAAAACACCTAGCATGCTAATTTTCAAATACTCTCTATAGTTAATTTCCTTGGTAATTTTCAAGCTGCCTTATGTAATTAGGATTTATTTTAATTCCAGTAAGCTTAGATTCAGTTCTCTGTAATTTTAGATATCAGTACCAGTAAAGATTTCCAAATTCCAGTAAAGAGTCCTTTGTAGTTTGCTAACTTAGAATTCGATTCTAGTAAAAGTGTCTTTCTCAATAATTTTTAATTCTTAACCTTTTATTAGCATCCTCATAGATACCAATTACGTATCCCTTATATGCTTTGGAGAACCCGTAGTTTTTACAATCGCTTAATATAAAATCAGTCTTTTTACGTTGAGGATTCACTCCTCTGACACGCCCTGCAACACCACTTTTAGAGCCAACACCTAAATTCAAATCTTGGATAAAAAAGATGATAAAAATTAAATTTTGTCTTTACCCACTCCTCTTAAAAAAAATAACAAAAATTATTTTCATGTACTTTTTTTGAATAAATGACTTCTGCGTTGAGGAAGTATCAAAACAGACATTTGCATCCTAACTAAGTTGTGACCCAAGAGCTTGCTAAAATCATGTGCTTAACTAAACTCATACAAAGTGATATATTAAAGTTACGTTTATGTGCTTGAATGTATAATTTTTAAACAGTTTCATTTTTTTAACTGGTAATCTGAATCTGAATTTTTATTTAAATAATATTATAATATGTTAAAACATTAATTTAGCCATTGCCATATCGACCTTTTAAAAAATAGCAAAAGTTGAATTCTGGGATTTTACACCATCCACAATATCAAAATTTCTGATTCTAAATACCACGAAACTGGTAAGTTGCTGAAAAAATTATAATGATAACTCCATAGAATGAAAGGCCGGGTCCCCAAGAGACGTGGCTTGGTGGTGTAGGATTCAGGATCTCATCTTGAGATCTTAAGTTCGAATACATGAATTATTATTATTATTTTAATCTGGTTAAAATATTTCTGCATTTCAATTTATAATCATTCACAACAAACATTTAAGAGAAAATAACAAGAGAAGGAAATAACGGGAAAGTCTTGGTTGTTCAAAGATTACACAAATACTAATTTACAAATGCTATTGTATATATAATGTTCATTAAAACAAACAGAAAAATCAGAACAACCCAATATAAGTTCTTCAGATTCTGCATTTCCAACTACCACACATTCACATAATCATAAATATTATATTCTAAAAGAGACTTGTGGCAAATGATTTTGTTGAATGGCCTTACAAACACTAAGAACCCTATTGTATTAGGCGCACCCATAAGGAGCTTTGCCATGTTTTTCTGCATTTCAATGTGCGAGGATTCGGTGCCACAGCTTTCTACCGCTGTATGCCTGGATAGATTGCGTATCCGTTGAAGGGTACTTTCGGCAGTTCACCATTGTTCATAAAAAGAAGTTGACGAGGATAGAAGTTGCCTGCTGCTTTCGACTACTTTAGAGAAAGTAAGTTAATTGTTCCTTCTTCCTCGAACCTCCTTCTCCATACAATTCGTTCCACTGTTTTAGCTCATCCATTACTGAACCCTCAGCAGCAAAGCTTGCAGCAACCTGCATTATAGTATTAGAATATGAACATCAATCATCGTATTCTAGGTTCCGAAGGGAAAATAGGAAATTTGGCTCTGGCTTTTCGTTGTAAAACATGAGGTAAGTCATGAAAAAGTTGAGTATTGACTACTATGACTAGCACTTGCAATGTCTTCAAACCAAGAATTATGTCGATTTTCCACAAAAACGAAAGTTTAGCTGGTGGATAGCAGTAAGACATTGTTTTTGGAATGGTGCTGCCGAAGAAAACAATCCATGGCATTCGAGAGTTGACAGTATGGTAAGTTACCTGGTTCTTTGCTTGTCGCATGTCCTCCATGTTCAAAGGTCTCAAAGTAATCTCTATTTCCTCTTTAGCTTCTTCTTCTGTTTCCGCAGCATCTTCTGAGCTCTTAGCAGCTTCCTCTCTCTCTTTCTTTTCCTGTTTTAAGTTATCAAGACCAGAATATCAGATACTTCATCATAATGACTGCCAGATACAGTACGAAGTGGAATGAGAACAGGAATGACATCGAAGCAGAGGAAAATATCATGTTCTTACCTTATCCTTCTTTATCTCCTGCTGGATCAACTCTCTAACTGGTCGATATGCTGCTGTCACACACAAATTCTGTTGCAAACATTTCATGCCATAAGCTGATTAGAGCCAATAATAAATTTATTTCAAGAGATGTTATTGTTATAAATAAAAAGCTAACCTTGAGATCGCTTCCACTATATCCTTCAGTCATAACGGCAAGCTCCTTGTAGTCTAGATCTTCGAACTTTTCCTTTGCTAAAAGAGTTTTCAAGATCATTTCCCTGTTTTCGACAGATGGCAGACCAACCATGATTCTGCTCGACATAAAAAAGCAATGGAATTAGAAACATTAAGCTAACATTTTAATATTTCAGCAATCAGTCAACGTACTACATGGTTCACAGGTAAACAGTTAGGGCTTTCTTGACAACCGATGATTGTCGATAAAGTTGTTGTACCAATGGAAATCGTTAATTCCTTCATATTTGCAAAAGAAGATGACAGCAGTGCCAACAGCAAAACAGATTGAAAACTATACCTGCGTTCAAATCGCCTAATAATGGCTTCATCAAGGTCAAATGGCCTGTTGGTTGCAGCAAGAACGAGAATTTTCTCACCATTCTTTGTCAACAAACCATCCCAGTGTGTCATGAACTCATTCTTAATTTTCCGCATGGCCTCGTGCTCCCCAACTCTAGTTCGCTGGCCAAGCATGCTATCAACCTCATCCACAAAAATTATGGTTGGAGAAACCTTTGCTGCAAGTGTGAACAAAGCTCGGACATTCTTTTCATCTTCACCAAACCATTTTGAAGTGATGGTGGACATTGAGACATTGATGAAACTTGCCCCAGCTTCATTTGCAATGGCCTTTGCCAGCATTGTTTTGCCAGTACCAGGAGGTCCGAAAAGTAATATACCTCTACATGGCTTAAGAAGACCACCTTTGAACAGGTCCGGTCTTCGAAGAGGGAGCATGACCAACTCCTGTAGTGAATCTTTAATCTCATTCAAGGCACCAATATCTGCAAAAGTCACTCCAATCTCATTTGCAGGGATAACCTCCGACCTAATACGCCTCTCAAACTCATTGTCTGGAGGAACTTCCTGCAGGTCAGCATGAAAGTTCTATATTGAGACAAAACTCAAAGAACTAAAGAGAGATGATGCTAAGAAAAGGTCAACTGAAGTCAAAAGACTTTGACTTACTGGTGCCTTGGCTGGAGCAGGAACTGATTTCTCCATCTCACTTCTGCTTTCTGATGCTGGATTTTCCTTTGAATCTGACTTTGCAGTACCAGTTTCCTGAAAATGACAATAAGGTTTAATTGTAGCCCGGTTACCATGAGTATTGTTGAAAAGGTAGTGTTTGAGAATAAAATCAACCTTGGCACCATCAGCATTTGTCTCCATCTTTAGACTGTCATTCCCGTATCCTTTGACTTCCTGGAATAAACTCAATCCATGGGACAAGCTGTTCCAAAGCCAAAATAGTAATCAGAAAAAACCCTCACCGTTTGATTAATAAAGAAGAAAGAAAAACCTGATTAAGTAAGGCATCTACCTCGTTGATGATATAAGAAGCTTCCCATGTCGATATTCTGGATCCTTGTTGTTCATTAAATGATAAGATATTGCTGACACAACGATTTCTTCTATGTAATTACTAAGCACCATTGTATCTGCCTGGCAGATTGAACCCAAATCATCGCATTCAAGATCATTGGCCGCAAGTACTTCGGCAATGTGGTTTTTGTTATCTTGAAACTGAAGAAACTTCATATCCTCTTCCAGTTGAGCTTTCCAGTTAACAAGATGAGTTTCATCATCAGGGGGTGTGATTTCAAGATTGTATGGGAATAAAACAGTGAGCCTTTCTTCCACTTCCCTGCAATCATCTTCTGGTTCCAGCATCCTGGAACCAAGTACCAATACCGATCCCGAAAGTTTCTTCAAAAATTTGGCGAACAAATTGTATAACCTTTGTGATTGAAATAGAAGCTTATCAACATCCCTGAGGTATAAAATGACGGAACTGGTTTCTGCAATGGAAACCAATACCTGTAAGCAAAATAACAAGTTAATATCCTCTTATTTAGTATTTTAAGTCCAGAAGGAAAAGCTTATTAGAGAAACTGTCCCTGACTGTATAGAATATAGTTGAGGTAATTTATACATAAGACATTCACTCACACAGGCACAGATCAAAGAAAAAGTATTTTCCAATGAAAAAAATACCTTGTACAGTGACTGTAGAAAAAGTTTCTCCTCGAAACACCAGCTGCTTACGCGCCTGAGTGGAGCTGAAATTTGCAACCGAGGAAAAAGTATCAGCCACAGTACAAAATAGGATTTGTTGGTAATCATAAATTCATTTTTTGAAAAATAGGAGTGATACAGTGGATGCTCCACAAAACTGATAAATTTATTAGTTTTCAACTTTTCTTTATAATACATGGTTTCCAGTGACGATCTCCATGATCAAATCAAGTAAAAATGAAGTCAGCACAATGAGCATAATGTGTATCCTACAAGAGAATGGCGATTTCCCATGAAACTATCTTGTAGATTAAGTACAATCAAGATAAAACAACCAGAGTTAACAGATGAGCAAAATAATGCAGTAACTTTTAAGATTTCAGGAGAGATGAAAAGAATGCAAATGAAGTGTAACCTGGATTTGTAGAAGCAGAAAGGGAAGAGATGCTACTCATATCAGGGGCATTTCTACAATGTTTTGGAAGATTACTTGAGCCCTCCATGCCTCTGAAAAATTACAAACCAATTAGAAAAATTAGAGCTGTGATCCAGTAGGCACAAATGACCCACTAAACTAATGAAGCTTAATGTCTAGGTACATGTCATTTCATATGTTATACCTTGATTTTAAATCCGCATTGCTGCTTTGCCGATGCAATGTTCCTGTAAAACAATTCTTGATCAGAGCTATAATAAAGTTAAGAAACAAAATCGACAAGATATGTAAATAACGAAAAGAAAACAATAAAGACTGGACTTAAAGTATAAAAATCATGTGGAAATCATCAAAACCTTGGATCAACACACATCAATGAACATCAAACTTCATTATGGTAAACAAAAATGGCTAACATATCAAAAAAATAGATAAGTACTTGATTTTATACCTCTGGTTTCTTCCTTTGGAGGGAGTATTGAAAAGGAGCCAAGCAAACCGGACATCCGCTCCAATGTTCTCTCTGAGATCGACCTCTTAAAAGACTACAAAAGAAAAATTAATCAGGGAAAAGAAACCCCATTCAGGCTAATCAGTTTTCTTTACTCTCAAACAGAAGCAAGCTACAGTTTGGAGTGAAAATGGATTTTGGAAAGCACAACAAAAGTACACCATTTCGAAATATATGGTTTAGATTTCTCTACTTTGCCGACAACATATGATATGACAAGGAAAAAATTAAAATATTTCATACTCAGAGGCCACTAAGACATGCTAATTTTCACAGTATAAGTCAGGGAAAGCTTACAGGTTCTTTTCTGGCACAACCGTACTTGTTTTGCATCTGTGGGAATGCAACCATGAAGAACATTAGTACGGCTCAATGAGAATTCAAATGATTATAAAAGAGTGCATTTAAAATTGTATGTGATCTGGCTAGCTTTGATAGTCACCTTCAAGGAAAAGTCATTAACATCTAAAATCAGCAGCTTCGATTCAAAGAAATGTGCCAAAGCCTTGGCCAGCATTTGCTGGTAAAGTTCTACAGAAAGTAATTAGCAACCAGATTAGATTAATCAGCTCTGAACAAAGATGCCTTAGTTTAACAATTCAATCAGATTCAAAAACGAATTTTGAACAAAAATACTTAATGCAGATTTGCCAAGCATATCCCAATATCTTACCAGCAGGTCCTGACAGCAAAATAGTTCGACTCGCTGGCGAAAGGTTCCGGGTGTGCTTGGACATTTCGGAGTGTTTTAGGTGAACATATGCAGCACTTGTCAACAACATCTGTGTTCTCTCACTGTCGTTGCCACCATTAGAATGAGGATATTACTATTAGATATAACGATTAAAGTTATGTCTCTAAAGCATCAAAATTACGTTTTCATGTGAGAAATTCTTATGATTATTACCAGTAAGGCTTTTAGGTTAGCAATATGGCCAAGTTATGATTCTCTCAAAAAAATCTCAAAATTTATGACTGAAAAACAGATTATATATAAGAAAAGTTTATCCACAAATTACTGTTTAAACCAGGACATGCCATTACAAATAAGAGATCTATACAAGTATATAAGCCCATAAATTCTTCCCCAAAAAAATGTAAAAATGAAGCAACTTCCACAGCCTTCATAAACAAAGTCTTGAAGAAATTTCTATTATAGAACAAAAGAACACCAAATAATTATTAAAATGCAGAATCAAAATAATATTCTTTTTAAAAAAATTATCATTATTATTTTAGAATCCATGAAAACTAAGGAACCTATTATACTTCAAATCAAAATGGAAAAATTTGAGCAGGAACAACAAAAAATCAAATTGAGCTTTTTCACAGAGATTTTTAAAAAAAAAAACAAAAATTATTTTCATGTACTTTTTTTGAATAAATGACTTCTGCGTTGAGGAAGTATCAAAACAGACATTTGCATCCTAACTAAGTTGTGACCCAAGAGCTTGCTAAAATCATGTGCTTAACTAAACTCATACAAAGTGATATATTAAAGTTACGTTTATGTGCTTGAATGTATAATTTTTAAACAGTTTCATTTTTTTAACTGGTAATCTGAATCTGAATTTTTATTTAAATAATATTATAATATGTTAAAACATTAATTTAGCCATTGCCATATCGACCTTTTAAAAAATAGCAAAAGTTGAATTCCTTTTAATATATATATATATATATATATAGTACTTCTGGAAATAAATGAGGTTAATTAAAAAGCAGTGGCTAATGTGATAAATTGAGGAATGTCAAATATCATTTTGTGAAAAGCGATAATATCTACTCAGTTGATAGGTTTGGGCTTTTACACCATCCACAATGTCAAAATTTCTGATTCTAAATACCACGAAATTGGTAAGTTGCTGAAAAAATTATAATGATAACTCCAGGCTTGGTCCCTAAGGGACGTGACTTGATGGTGTAGGGTTCAGGATCTCATCTTGAGATCCTAAGTTCGAATAGCGTTTCTTGTAAGAGTTATTATTATTATTTTAATCTAGTTAAAATATTTCCGCATTTAAATTTATAATCATTCACAACAAACATTTAAGAGAAAATACAAGAGAAGGAAATAACGGGAAAGACTTGGTTGTTCAAAGATTACACAAATACTAATTTACAAATGCTATTGTATTATAATGTTCATTAAAACAAACAGAAAAATCAGAACAACCCAATATAAGTTCTTCAGATTCTGCATTTCCAACTACCACACATTCACATTCACATAATCATAAATATTATATTCTAAAAGAGACTTGTGGCAAATGGTTTTGTTGAATGGCCTTACAAACACTAAGAACCCTATTGTATTAGGCGCACCCATAAGGAGCTTTGCCATGTTTTTCTGCATTTCAATGTGCGAGGATTCGGTGCCACAGCTTTCTATTGAATGCAACATTACCGCTGTATGCCTGGATGGATTGCGTATCCGTTGAAGGGTACTTTCGGCAGTTCACCATTGTTCATAAAAAGAAGTTGACGAGGATAGAAGTTGCCTGCTGCTTTCGACTACTTAGAGAAAGTAAGTTAATTGTTCCTTCTTCCTCGAACCTCCTTCTCCATACAATTCGTTCCACTGTTTTAGCTCATCCATTACTGAACCCTCAGCAGCAAAGCTTGCGGCAACCTGCATTATAGTATTAGAATATGAACATCAATCATCGTATTCTAGGTTCCGAAGGGAAAATATGAAATTTGGCTCTGGCTTTTCGTTGTAAAACATGAGGTAAGTCATGAAAAAGTTTTGACTACTATGACTAGCACTTGCAATGTCTTCAAACCAAGAATTATGTCGATTTTCCACAAAAACGAAAGTTTAGCTGGTGGATAGCAGTAAGACATTGTTTTTGGAATGGTGCTGCCGAAGAAAACAATCCATGGCATTCGAGAGTTGAGAGTATGGTAAGTTACCTGGTTCTTTGCTTGTCGCATGTCCTCCATGTTCAAAGGTCTCAAAGTAATCTCTATTTCCTCTTTAGCTTCTTCTTCTGTTTCCGCAGCATCTTCTGAGCTCTTAGCAGCTTCCTCTCTCTCTTTCTTTTCCTGTTTTAAGTTATCAAGACCAGAATATCAGATACTTCATCATAATGACTGCCAGATACAGTACGAAGTGGAATGAGAACAGGAATGACATCGAAGCAGAGGAAAATATCATGTTCTTACCTTATCCTTCTTTATCTCCTGCTGGATCAACTCTCTAACTGGTCGATATGCTGCTGTCACACACAAATTCTGTTGCAAACATTTCATGCCATAAGCTGATTAGAGCCAATAATAAATTTATTTCAAGAGATGTTATTGTTATAAATAAAAAGCTAACCTTGAGATCGCTTCCACTATATCCTTCAGTCATAACGGCAAGCTCCTTGTAGTCTAGATCTTCGAACTTTTCCTTTGCTAAAAGAGTTTTCAAGATCATTTCCCTGTTTTCGACAGATGGCAGACCAACCATGATTCTGCTCGACATAAAAAAGCAATGGAATTAGAAACATTAAGCTAACATTTTAATATTTCAGCAATCAGTCAACGTACTACATGGTTCACAGGTAAACAGTTAGGACTTTCTTGACAACCGATGATTGTCGATAAAGTTGTTGTACCAATGGAAATCGTTAATTCCTTCATATTTGGACAAGAAGATGACAGCAGTGCCAACAGCAAAACAGATTGAAAACTATACCTGCGTTCAAATCGCCTAATAATGGCTTCATCAAGGTCAAATGGCCTGTTGGTTGCAGCAAGAACGAGAATTTTCTCACCATTCTTTGTCAACAAACCATCCCAGTGTGTCATGAACTCATTCTTAATTTTCCGCATGGCCTCGTGCTCCCCAACTCTAGTTCGCTGGCCAAGCATGCTATCAACCTCATCCACAAAAATTATGGTTGGAGAAACCTTTGCTGCAAGTGTGAACAAAGCTCGGACATTCTTTTCATCTTCACCAAACCATTTTGAAGTGATGGTGGACATTGAGACATTGATGAAACTCGCCCCAGCTTCATTTGCAATGGCCTTTGCCAGCATTGTTTTGCCAGTACCAGGAGGTCCGAAAAGTAATATACCTCTACATGGCTTAAGAAGACCACCTTTGAACAGGTCCGGTCTTCGAAGAGGGAGCATGACCAACTCCTGTAGTGAATCTTTAATCTCATTCAAGGCACCAATATCTGCAAAAGTCACTCCAATCTCATTTGCAGGGATAACCTCCGACCTAATACGCCTCTCAAACTCATTGTCTGGAGGAACTTCCTGCAGGTCAGCATGAAAGTTCTATATTGAGACAAAACTCAAAGAACTAAAGAGAGATGATGCTAAGAAAAGGTCAACTGAAGTCAAAAGACTTTGACTTACTGGTGCCTTGGCTGGAGCAGGAACTGATTTCTCCATCTCACTTCTGCTTTCTGATGCTGGATTTTCCTTTGAATCTGACTTTGCAGTACCAGTTTCCTGAAAATGACAATAAGGTTTAATTGTAGCCCGGTTACCATGAGTATTGTTGAAAAGGTAGTGTTTGAGAATAAAATCAACCTTGGCACCATCAGCATTTGTCTCCATCTTTAGACTGTCATTCCCGTATCCTTTGACTTCCTGGAATAAACTCAATCCATGGGACAAGCTGTTCCAAAGCCAAAATAGTAATCAGAAAAAACCCTCACCGTTTGATTAATAAAGAAGAAAGAAAAACCTGATTAAGTAAGGCATCTACCTCGTTGATGATATAAGAAGCTTCCCATGTCGATATTCTGGATCCTTGTTGTTCATTAAATGATAAGATATTGCTGACACAACGATTTCTTCTATGTAATTACTAAGCACCATTGTATCTGCCTGGCAGATTGAACCCAAATCATCGCATTCAAGATCATTGGCCGCAAGTACTTCGGCAATGTGGTTTTTGTTATCTTGAAACTGAAGAAACTTCATATCCTCTTCCAGTTGAGCTTTCCAGTTAACAAGATGAGTTTCATCATCAGGGGGTGTGATTTCAAGATTGTATGGGAATAAAACAGTGAGCCTTTCTTCCACTTCCCTGCAATCATCTTCTGGTTCCAGCATCCTGGAACCAAGTACCAATACTGATCCCGAAAGTTTCTTCAAAAATTTGACGAACAAATTGTATAACCTTTGTGATTGAAATAGAAGCTTATCAACATCCCTGAGGTATAAAATGATGGAACTGGTTTCTGCAATGGAAACCAATACCTGTAAGCAAAATAACAAGTTAATATCCTCTTATTTAGTATTTTAAGTCCAGAAGGAAAAGCTTATTAGAGAAACTGTCCCTGACTGTATAGAATATAGTTGAGTAATTTATACATAAGACATTCACTCACACGCACAGATCAAAGAAAAAGTATTTTCCAATGAAAAAAATACCTTGTACAGTGACTGTAGAAAAAGTTTCTCCTCGAAACACCAGCTGCTTACGCGCCTGAGTGGAGCTGAAATTTGCAACCGAGGAAAAAGTATCAGCCACAGTACAAAATAAGATTTGTTGGTAATCATAAATTCATTTTTTGAAAAATAGGAGTGATACAGTGGATGCTCCACAAAACTGATAAATTTATTAGTTTTCAACTTTTCTTTATAATACATGGTTTCCAGTGACGATCTCCATGATCAAATCGAGTAAAAATGCAGTCAGCACATGAGCATAATGTGTATCCTACAAGAGAATGGCGGTTGCCCATGAAACTATCTTGTAGATTAAGTAAAATCAAGATAAAACAACCAGAGTTAACAGATGGGTAAAATAATGCAGTAATTTATAAGATTTCAGGAGAGATGAAAAGAATGCAAATGAAGTGTAACCTGGATTTGTAGAAGCAGAAAGGGAAGAGATGCTACTCATATCAGTGGCATTTCTACAATGTTTTGGAAGATTACTTGAGCCCTCCATGCCTCTGAAAAATTACAAACCAATTAGAAAAATTAGAGCTGTGATCCAGTAGGCACAAATGACCCACTAAACTAATGAAGCTTAATGTCTAGGTACTTAAAGTTTAGGAGTAAAGATATGTCATTTCATATGTTATACCTTGATTTTAAATCCGCATTGCTGCTTTGCCGATGCAATGTTCCTGTAAAACAATTCTTGATCAGAGCTATAATAAAGTTAAGAAACAAAATTGACAAGATATGTAAATAACGAAAAGAAAACAATAAAAACTGGACTTAAAGTAGAAAAATTATGTGGAAATCATCAAAACCTCGGATCAACACACATCAATGAACATCAAACTTCATTATGATAAACAGAAACGGTTAACATATCAAACAGATAGATAAATATTTGATTTTATACCTCTGGTTTCTTCCTTTGGAGGGAGTATTGAAAAGGAGCCAAGCAAACCGGACATCCGCTCCAATGTTCTCTCTGAGATCGACTTCTTAAAAGACTACAAAAGAAAAATTAATCAGGGAAAAGAAACCCCATTCAGGCTAATCAGTTTTCTTTACTCTCAAACAGAAGCAAGCTACAGTTTGGAGTGAAAATGGATTTTGGAAAGCACAACAAAGGTACACCATTTTGAAATATATGGTTTAGATTTCTCTTCTTTGCCGACAACATATGATATGACAAGGAAAAAATAAAAATATTTCATACTCAGAGACCACTAAGACATGCTAATTTTCACAGTATAAGTCAGGGAAAGCTTACAGGTTCTTTTCTGGCACAACCGTACTTGTTTTGCATCTGTGGGAATGCAACCGTGAAGAAAATTAGTACGGCTCAATGAGAATTCAAATGATTATAAAAGAGTGCATTTAAAATTGTATGTGATCTGGCTAGCTTTGATAGTCACCTTCAAGGAAAAGTCATTAACATCTAAAATCAGCAGCTTCGATTCGAAGAAATGTGCCAAAGCCTTGGCCAGCATTTGCTGGTAAAGTTCTACAGAAAGTAATTAGCAACCAGATTAGATTAATCAGCTCTGAACATAGATGCCTTAGTTTAACAATTCAATCAGATTCAAAAACGAAATTTGAACAAAAATACTTATTGCAGATTTGCCAAGCATATCCCAATATCTTACCAGCAGGTCCCGACAGCAAAATAGTTCGACTCGCTGGCGAAAGGTTCCGGGTGTGCTTGGACATTTCAGAGTGTTTTAGGTGAACATATGCAGCACTTGTCAACAGCATCCGTGTTCTCTCACTGTCGTTGCCATCATTAGAATGAGGATATTACTATTAGATATAATGATTAAAGTTATGTCTCTAAAGCATCAAAATTAAGTTTTCATGTGAGAAATTCTTATGATTATTACCAGTAAGGCTTTTAGGTTAGCAATATGGCCAAGTTATGATTCTCTCAAAAAAATCTCAAAATTTATGACTGAAAAACAGATTATATATAAAAAAAAAAAAGTTTATCCACAAATTACTGTTTAAACCAGGACATGCCATTACAAATAAGAGATCTATACAAGTATATAAGCCCATAAATTCTTCCCCAAAAAAATGTAAAAATGAAGCAACTTCCACAGCCTTCATAAACAAAGTCTTGAAGAAATTTCTATTATAGAACAAAAGAACACCAAATGATTATTAAAATGCTGGATCAAAATATTATATTCTTTTTAAAAAAATTATCATTATTATTTTAGAATCCATGAAAACTAAAGGAACCTATTATACTTCAAATCAAAATGGAAAAATTTGAGCAGGAACAACAAAAAATCAAATTGAGCTTTTTCACAGAGATTTAAAAAAAAAAAAAAAACAACCCATCTGTTAAAAGCCAAAGAACAGACTATTAGAAGAAACTAGGAAACAGAATATCAAAGAGATCTTAAATTGAACTTTGTTTTCATCATCTTTGTATCTCAAGATCTTAATTGGTCACAAAACTCCAAAACCAAAAAAAAAAAAACAAAAAAAAAAAAAAAAAAATCATATAACACAAGAAGAAAGACAATTACCTAAGATAATAAGGAAAGTCATCAAAGGTGATCTTGCTATCCTTGCCATCAAACACTTGCCTCATCAACTCCTTCTCAATCTGCTCTCCAACAATACCCTCCATTGAAGAATAAGAACCAGAGCTTGAACCACCACCTCCCCATTTACTCACACTTTGGCTTGAAGCCAGTCCCAACCCCATCCCCACTCCAACTCCCACACTCAAAGCTGACAACAATATATGCTTCTGCTCCATTCTTCCCAAAATTTCAACTTTTTCAATACCCTCTTCCCAGAATTTCAACTTTTAATTGTTTTTCAACTGCAAAGTGCAATCTTTGAGCTTTGATCTTGCTGTTATAGAAATAATTTACCAAAGACAATGTCGCGTCAAAGGCTTTATGACAGTTGAAAATAGACTCAGTTGTTGTTTTGTACTTGCTAATTGTTGTTATGGGGGTCTCCTTCTCTTCAACTATTTATAGCATGCTCAACTTTAAATGCTTATGCTTGGTTCCCGGAAAATTATTTAATTATTTTTCTTTTTTATGTATAGATTTTGGGTTGGTTTTCTTTTTCTTTTTAACTTTTTTGGTTGGTAAGCTTTCTGTTTTGTGCTTTTCTTATATTGAATTTCTCTTTGTTTTTAATTAGAATATGATAATAACACTTGTAAAGTTAATAATGTAACCTGCCCCACTTTAGCTGTCATCTATTTATTTGCTTGTGAGACTTGGCCTGTTGGCCACACTTCGTTTGGTTCTTCTATAGGAAACTGGAACCGTAGAATCGGACCAAAACGGAAAAATCGGTTCGATTCCTTATTTTTTAAAAGTAAAATAAAAAAATTGGTTTGGTTCCAATCTGAACTGAATCTTAAGGTTACGGTTCCAAATTATGTGAAATCGTAACCGAACCGAAATGGGTTTCAGTTCGGTTCCGAATTTGGAATCGGAATCGGATGAAATCGTAACTTTACGGTTCTATCTGATTCAATTTCGGTTCCGAACCGGAATCGTGGTCGGATATAGAATTACACATAGTATTTATTCCAATATATATTAGTGTGATATGTATGGATTTTGATCTACAGTCCACTGGTAAGTTTTTTATATTCTTATATCACGCATGTATTTATAATAAATGAATGTTAAAATTCAATTATTTATAAAATCTTATCTAACATCTACAAATCACCATTTAAAAAAAAATACAACTCAACATTTACCGTGTATCTCACTTTACTTCATCTAAATTACTATTATTGTCACCAAATTTGGTGGTAAATGGCTTAAAATTTGATTGTCGGGTCTTAGATTCGAGTTCAATGGGTGCATTTATTATAAGAGCTGGGGCAACCGTGAATTTTACTTGCTCCGCTTAAATCCGGATCGGATGATTTGACAGCGGAATTTCCAACAATTCAAAAAAAAAACCTCAACACCTAATTCAAATCTTATATTTATATCTATTCTTGGTTGAATATGATTGAATAAGAGATTTTGATTAAATCTTAACAATAAGTAATTATATAAGATAACTATAACTTCAATTCGTATTCAAATATGATATGATAAATAAAGATGATTTATTCTTATAAAAAATTCAAAGACCTCTAACTTAATTACAACTATGAAATATATTCATCCATGATCATTTCATAGAATTTTTTAAACATTTTTCCAATTTAGTAGGCACGTTCTGGATGAAAGTGTGTGGAATTTAATTATTGGTTGCAACCATTACAACATAAATGTATTTAACTTATTATTTGTATTTGAATTTTGGGAAAATAAAAAGATAAAAAGTGAATTTGAACCTTACCCATCTCCTTGTAATCTTAAATTTCTTATTTGGTTTAAGATATTTTATTTTACTAATTGGACCAATCTCTAAATCAATAAATCAATAAAGATGGATAAGTAAAACTTGACATGATAATACATATATAAATTAGACCAAATTAATTTAATTAAAGCGCCGTGTAAAAATGGGGAAGTCGAATGAAATTTGAAGAAGCAACCATCATTCATTTCCAAATTAATTTTATTACTTTCGGTGATTGCTTTACAGAGAGCAGCACATGGAGTCAAAAAGTTTTAAATTCAATACGCACGTTGTTGCTTTCTCTTTGTGTTGTTTGTAAAATGTAAAGTTTAATCGGTTCTGAGTTTGAGTCCAATAATTATATTTATGATAAAAATTTAAGATAATTAAAAATTTTATCTGTTCTGTTTAAACTAAATCGGATAATTTGAAGACAAAATTTCTAACGTTTAAAAAAAAAATTAAAAAGTATATACAATGTAAATGCTTTATTTTGCTTTTAAATTTTCACTTAATTAGCTACTGGCCACACGACAAGACTAATTGGAGGCGGCTGCACAAAAAAAGTTTGCACATATATTCTGATTCATTATTGATGCTTAGCTCTTAAGTATTTGATTGGTTCATATGGCTAGATTCCGATCAAGTTATGTTAAAAAGCAAAATGATCCTTTTTTTTAAGAGTTGCTTTTTAATTTGGGTTTATTGAGAAGTTAGTTTTGATGTACAATTGTCAAGGATGTGTTGGCTAGTTAAAGTGGAGTAATTCTTCGGTACAACAGAGTTATAAGTGACGTGATATCATCAACAAATTAATAAATGATATATATGATTTAATATCCATCTTTTTAATTATATTTTAATATTTTAACACGCGTGACAATGAATTATTAAATTGTTACATGAATGACATGATACCTCCATTATATTGTAGATTTTCACGTCAAAGTTGTAGCAGCATTTGTCAAAAATTAAAAATGTAATTTGAAGCAATTGAAAGGTTCCATCTTTGATTGTATTTGGTTAGAATATGACTATCTTGTAGTTGTGTTTTTAGCCCTCATGTGAACCAACTCTTTATCCAAATTGACTTTCTTGATTAGGATTTTATTTTTTCTTTAAAAAAAAAAGTGAGTAAATGATGATTACTTAAATCATTTCTCTATTTATGCAAGCATAATTTAAACCCAAATCTCTCATTTAGTATAATAAATCCTATTATTTGAATTAGTTGACACTCACATTACTTTAATCAGATTAAATATTTGATTAATCTAGAGCTAAAGTTGTAAGTTTTGTAAAAAGAAACAAGATATGTCACCACTGTGAGAGGAATTAACACCTATCAATATATAAAACATTGTCATGTTAGTAAGTGTTAACTTATTTAGTCAAGACATTAATATTCTATAAAGTATGTCTTAAATTTAATTTCTTACGGTAGTATAAGTAAATAAAAAACTCATTTAATTATTATTTTCGAACTTAGTCTATTAACTTACGGATTTTATTCTCACATCTTTTAAACCTAGTCAATAATGATCTATCACATGAACAGATCAAACAATAAAAATAGATATATACAAGTGACATTCATTTAAAATATATATAAAACATTGGTCTATATTGACTATGACCATTAATTAATTAATAGAATGTTTTAACTTTTTGTATATATATATATATATATATATTTATATTATTTTTCTTCCCTTGCATAAAAAGTAAAGCTTGTGATGACTATGGGTCGACTGAGACCTCAAATTAATAAACAAATAAAGAAATAAAAAGTAGTAAAAAAGTATAGTGGCATGGCGTGTAACCCACAAATCACAAGGTTGCAAAAAGATTTTTCAACCAAAATGCATGTGCTTGCTGCTGATGATATGGAAAAAGACTTGATCGAATTGGTTGATGCCCAAATGAATCTCTCTCACTCAGCTTCTTTCTTGAATCATCAAATATGAAAGAAAGATTCTCTTATTGATGTTCCCTTTTTGATAAGAGCTCTCTCCACTCACATTTTCAATTAACTTTTTATCTTTCTAGCTATAGCTACTCTCAATCAATTAGGTCATTAGGGTTTTTTCATACTTGCTTTTTTTATTTGTAACCCTAACAGCAATGCACGACCATTCCTCACTTTGTTGGTTTTCAAAGTCCATGCGTAACGAAAATATGTTCGATAAAAAAAATTTCTTTACATGAATATTAAAAACCGAATCCGTATTTTTCTAATATGTTAATTAAATGTGTGTAAATATTTTTTTTTCCGCTCACGTTTCGGTGAGTTTTTTGATGATGATAAAAATCTTCTTTTTTGTTTTGAAAACTTCTCTCTATTTATCAAAGCCAAAAACCAAGCTTATCCAGGATGGAAAAAATCAAAATCGAAATTTTTGATATTTATCTTATAATCCATGAAAATATTATCTCATTTAATTAAAATTTAAGTAATCAAATTATTTAAATATCAATTTATAACATTTTCATAAATTAATAAACAAATACATAATCTGTTTGATAAATATTTTAAGATAATTTTTGTCGTAATTTTCAACAAGAGTTATATGAAATAATTAGAGTGTAAAAAATAATTCACACTTATTTAAATAATTCATAATTATTTTTCTTTGTAATAATTATCGTTCGAACAGTGATAGAAGACGACGATGGGACCAATTTGTTGGGTTTTGGCGCGGAAGCTCGCAGTTTGAAATCGTAATTTTAAAGCTTTTTAAATTACCGAATAAATTATTTAATATCCAATATGAATAATTTATTCATATTTCACCTAAACATATTTATTCGATATCAAATAACGACATAAATAACTAAGAAACGTCGGGAAACTTTTACGAAAAATATTTTTCCGTAAAATGGCATAAAACGTATTTTTTGACCGAACCGAACACCCAATGCACATGAGAGCGCCCAGGTCAGCCCCAATAGTGTTGGGGCAGTTCATAAGCTGCCCGAACAGTAACAAATTCACTGTTTTGGCTGCCGTCACCCGATTGGCACAAAAGTCACCCAGTAACGCCGTTTTTTGCCGTTTTCACTTATTTCAACTCCGAAACAATTTCCGGCAATTGTTCCAACACCCAAAACACATCCAATATATTTATATGACATAATTTTCATCACTATAAAAATAGTTTTTCAGATCTGATCTAGGGGACAAAAATATCAATTTTTTCATGCTTTAATCCAACTTTTTCAACATTAATCAAATTAATCACAACATCAATCTAAGCCACCACAATTGAAGCACCCAAGAACAATTCTAGGCATTACAAGAGTGGTCATAACACTCTAGAATGGCAACATATCATCAAATGATCAAATTGAATCAATATTACAATAATATCACTCAATACTACTTCACACATGCTTCAAGCCTTCCATTCCATCCTCCAAATCAAAAAGCCCAAATTTGTAAAAAGTAAGTAAACCCTAGAACCATTCTAACAATTCAAGAACAAGAAACTAATTTTCTACACTTAAGAATATTAAAGATTACCTTCTAATCTTCAACTTTCTTTGGGTTTTTTTCTTGAATTTCTACTTTCTTCTTCCTTGAATCATCAAGCAAAAATTGGAGAGCTATTTTTGGAGGAGGATTCGGCCATGACAAGCCATTAACAAGAAAAGAAAAAAAATTCTCCTTTTAACATGCCAAAACCGACTTTAGAGGGGCATTTTTGTCCATTTTACAATTTAATCTAATTAAATTAAAGATAAGCTTTAAGTTTGACAAATCAAATTTGCACACTTCTAGCTTAATAAAATCATGCCACATGTATCAATAATAATTAAACATATTGCATAACATTTATGTAATATAGATATTATTTAATTATTCAAATATTTAACATTTAAATATCTAAATAATTAATTAATATAATTATTATTATATATGTATTTTTTATTTACTTTAAATAAAAAAATACATATATTAATGGCATGTGTCAAAATCTCATTTGACAAATAATTAATGTGTATCTAATCAAATTATGTATCAGATACAAATACATAATAATTATGATTGACCAAAATCCCCTAAAACACGTGTTTTCGTTTAACCATTTAAACGATTTGAATTAACTCATTTAATCCGGTGAAGTATTATCAATAATCTGTATTATTCATAACGTGTTGTCCAAGTGCTCAACGAGTACACTTCATATTGTGGGACTCTCTAAGTTTAGGTTTATCCGTCACGAAATCAAATTTCGTGTCCATAATTCACCCACTCATGAATTATGACGACCACAGATAATCTCGCTAAACTATGCAAGTCGAGGTTATTGCATACGTATAATCCATTCGTCACATGCTATCCATATTATACCTGAGATATAGATAACAATGTCAAATCCTTATGGTATAATATAGTCGACTTTCAAATTTACGATCTCTAAATAACACTCGAAACTTGCTTTCAAAGTTATACCACTACCATGGATTTACTAGATCGCAAACACGTTCATGATACATATGCCCTGTACACAGGACTGGCGGATTCTATCTTGATACGCACTGGATATCATAAGCATCAGTCCACACCCAACGAACAAGCGGAGGTCTGATCTAAATAGATCGGTGACGTGAATGCCATCAAAGTGTGGAGGATAACTCATATATCCACTGTGGTATCTCAAGTCAGGACCACTATGCTCGTTCAACTCGAGAAGATTCCTATTGATGTTGGTGTACCATCTATTATGAAATCTTCAGTGAGTCGTTCAGTGTTTATCAAATAAACACATACATGTCTATACGAGTCTCCCGATACTCATGATTCATTGGGATAAATCATCGGACCAAGTCACGATATACAACATGTACTGGTCTCAGCGGATTTTACTAACCGACATGTGTCAGTAAATCTTGACCAGAAACTTTATTTAAGGATATACAACTTATAGTGACGCTTCCCAATGTCAATTACAAATTACGTTGTAACTGCGCACTACGTTGTAAATCCTATGGTCTTTGTCTAATATACATGTATCACTAAATCAGATTTAGTCTCAATCTAATCATAATTAGATATCTAATCATAATTAGATCAAATATGTATATAAAAGACAATATGTGCTACCATTAAATAAGTAATATTATGGAAAAATACATTGTTCGTATTCATGAATCGGACATAAATACGATTCGGATTGGCACTCCGAGCACCAACCCTAACACGACTAACCTATAATTCTAAACTCTAACAATTTTGTTGTTTGCAAACTCTTTTATTAATCAAATGAGATTATTAATTCTAAAGTAACTCCATTAAATATTCTGGATTGCACTCTCAGAATTATAGAATTAATTACTCCAAGTATTCGTCTATTGATATAGTCATTACATATGCATTGATACTCCATAAATGATTCGTAAATGAGCTAAGTATAAAATTCGCTAATCTCTTTAATTACATTTTATCCTTGACTTTTATTATTTCTCAAGTGAACAATTAATTCATAACTTTTATGATTTACGCGTTAATTGTTAAGGTCATGAACTAACAAACAAGAGAATCTCATGAACGAATTCCATCGTATCAAGTTAGCATTCTCAGCTATTCATTCAATTCATTCCCAAATTAGAAGGTCTACGAAATATAACAAATACAAAATCATATCGAGAAAATTAAAGAATAGATTAAAATGATATAGGGGACTGCTAAATATAATGAATTAAGATCATCACATATATGACCATCATTATGATAAAATTGATATTCTTTATTTAACGGAAATTATAATAACTTTTCAATTTCTTCCGGTTCTGTCCAATATAATCTTATTAAATAAAATATATTCATTCTTATGTCTCTACATAGTCTATATATAACTTTATCATTCTTAATGGAATGAGTTATATTTATGACTTTGGAATTTAAAGATTTTCAACTTCAAATCATAATTACAGACAAATTTTGATTATTACTCTTTAAATTTTATCCATATAGATGAACACTAAAAAATGCATATTTATTATACGCAAAATCAGTCATTTTACACTCGAGTTTCACTAATCCTCTAAATTTAGCACGTCTATGAAATAATATTCTAAGTTATGTTTTGTATATTTTTATTGTGTATTTTTTGTTATTTGGTAGGTAAAATACTTTTTGGAAGCTCGACAGGAAAAACCAAACTTGGAAAATGGCAAAAATGAAATTTCAACAGGCACGTCGCGACACTCAATGCCTTAGCATCGCGACGCGCCTATAAAGACAAAGACACCGCGGGCACCGCCTTTCGCGTCGTGACACGCATGACTTCAGTGTCGCGACGCGCTAACCTTTCGACATGTGTACACAGCTGGCACCAGCGTCGCGACGCGCACAGCTTTGGCGTCACAACGTGTGGACAAAATTTTGCCTATAAATTGAAGCTTCCGTCGGAAGAAATTTTCATGCTTTCTTTCCGATTTCTCTATAGACTTTGGAAGATAGTGTATTGTTTGTTTATTTATTTAAGCTTTCTGTAATGTCTTTTTCTTTCAATAATAAAATTACAAGTGTTTTTAATTACAAAATGAGTAGCTAATTTCTTTTCGCGGGGGTAATGGGTGAAACTTTTATAATGAAAACTTAGATCAATCGCTTATATTATAATAAATAAATTGTAATCTAATGATTAAAACTTGATTTAGATCTGGATTAAATATTGAAAAAAATTGGCTACCGCCTATATGGCTGGTTATATCTTGCTACCGCCTATATGGCTGGTTTTATACGGTTTTGGCATAATTAAGTACCTAAATGGACTTGTTATAGATAAACGATATCACCGCCTTTATGGCTGGTTTTATGTTTTTGGCATATTTAGTACCTTGGCAGGACTAGTTAGCAACATAAATGACTACCGCCTTTATGGCCGGTTCTAAATATTGGCATAATTAATTCATGAGATAAATTAATTGAGTAAAAAAGACAATTTACATATTATAATAAAGCGAGATTTCTAGATTTAAAATATTAAAAGTGGATCCCCTAATTCCAATATTTTATTTTATTATGGCAATTTAAACCTAAAATTTCCAACAACTTCAACAAATCAAATCTTTTTCTTTTCGCTTTTACTATTATTTTATCATACTAAATCTATTCCATGTGAATCGACCCCAGACTTACCGGGTTATTTTATTACTTCGACACTCTTATACTTGGGAGTAAAATACCACTTTATGAGCTTGTCACATAACATTTTATATAGACATATATATTTAATTTAAAGCTACTTAAATAATCATAGAACTTTCATGAATTTTATAAAGCAAATCGACATGCATACATGAAATAAAATTGAATCATAAACTTATTAATCAATAATATTCTGAATGTATTCATTTTTCGGGCATAAAAATCTCAACATTTACCCATCAAAGATACGAAAAAAGGATGAGAATGACACTTAGCCCTAATATTTTTTTTACTTTTATCATTTAGATCCCCTTACTTTTTAAAATATCTTATTACATCTCTTATGTTATAACTTTTACGTTGAAGTATTTTTATTGAAAAATAATTTGACTTTTTAACGTTTTAATAGATCTATCGGAATAGATTGACAGTGTGGGTATATAATAGTAAAATATTACAAAAAAATGCGTGTTTTTTATTATCATTTAAATATATTTTTAAAAATTTGGGGAACTAAATAATGAAAGTGGAAAAAAAAAAAGAATTAGGGTGCTAAATGTCATTCTTTACAGATAAAAAGAAGTATGAGATAAAAAAAAAAAGGAAAAAAAAAGTGAAAAATTTAATATATTGGTTAAGCAGTTGATGATTCAGTTGTGTAAATGATATGAGAAATGAGATGCATGGAGGAATTAAAGCTTTTGCTCTTCGGGTCACAAGGCTGCATGTCTGGAATCAACTTGCATGCTTTTGGTTTTTGTGGAATTTTAAGTTTTAATGATGCAAACACAAACACTGTTTTTTAAATCGTTGAAAACCGGATCTCTAAACCATCACTTTCGAGTTTAAGGGAACGGATAAATCATCTGATTGTCCCAGATTCTTATAAGAAACACATTTATGGATTCGAACCCAAGACCTCAAGGTGAGATCCTGAACTCTATATCATCGAGTCACATCATTTGGGGACATACACGCACAACACATTTGTGAATTAAAGTATCTATTTCTAAGTCATTTCTGATGTAGCAAAGGAAAGCTTCTTAAATGGAGTAGTCACTGCAATCCAGGGCCAACCTATATCTTCGAGGTTTATGATAATTTTTATATTTTAAGATTATTGATTATAGTATAATATATAATTAAAAATATTGAGACAGTTGATTATTAAATTATTTTAGGACTATAATAAAAAAAAAATCGGAGGCTATAGTCGGCAAGTCAAACTGGTACACGCGGGAATTATTATTATTATTATCATATTTTTTTTTTGCAGGGAAGATAAGGGTTTTAATTGAAATTGATCTCATTTCTATGAGAAATTTATACTATGGACGCCTAGTTTAAGGTTTTTGATTATGTCCTCTTAAATTTCTTGTAACATTTTTTTTTTAGTGTAAGGAGAATAATAATAATAATAAAATAATAATAATAATAATAATAATAATAATAATAATAATAATAATAATAATAATAATAATAATAATTTTATTTTTATTTTATTACAAAGAAAAATAGAATATGAACACTCATATCACTTTTATAACGACTAGCTTTCCTTTTGGTGGATCACCATTGATTAGGCTCCAAAAGAAATGAGAATAAAACACGAAGATTGATAGAATCATATTTGAAGAATGTGAGAATAAGACATGTAGGCTAATAGAACCAGATCGAAAGATTAATAATCACATGACTGAATTCTTATTCACTCACACCACCGTGAGAAATCGAATCTAAAACTCATTTTATGAAATAAGGGCATCTTGACCAAGTGAGTTAACACTCGTTGTGTGTCTTGGCGGCAAAGGGCTTAGGATTTGGTTGTCAGGTCCTGAGTTCGAGTGCATATTGTGCATTTCTTTTAAGAGTCTTGGACAGCTGTATGTTTTACTTGTCCTGCTTAAGCACGGGTATGGGAGTTTAGCGGCAAGGTTTTCCATGTTTCCAAAAAAATATATTCTTTTAGTAAGCCTCAATGAGTGTGGCTTGATGGCTAAGGGCTTAGAACTTTGTAATCATGTCCTGAGTTGGAGTCCAGTGGGTGCAGTTCTTGTAAGAGTTTGAGGCAGCCATGGGTTTTACATGCTTCGCTTAAATCCGGGTCGGGTGATTTGGCGGTGAAATTTCCAACATTTCCAAAAAAAAATTCTTTTATTAAAAATAAAAATAAAAAACACATTATACCCAAATAGAAAATTTGAGTTTTCCCATTAGACACTAGGGGTGAGCAACGATTCCGGGTCTACTCGGAATCGGTTGGAACCGGACCGATTTTCCGGGTTTGGAACCGGAACCGGTTGTAATCGGGTAGGTTCCGGTTCCAAAAATGAAGGAACCGATTTTATCCAGGTAGGTTCCGATTCCAAAATGATCGGAACCGGAACCGGAACATGGAACTGATTTTTGGAATCGAATATAGAACCGGTTTTACTACTATTTGAGTGGTAGCTGTATTAAAAAAAATTGAACCTCCATGTGCTTGCTTTTGTCTACTATTTGGCATTTGCTCATCATGTTAATGATCTATTTGATTCCACAATACTAGAATTTGGTTGAGGAGAATGACAAAAAAGTGAAGGAACTGGAGGAAAATATAGCCGCTGTTTCTTTTACTGCTGTTTCTGAATGTTGGTCTCCAGACGCATCAATTGTCATTGAAACTTGCTTTGCAAAAATCTCAAAATTCAGAACTTAGAAATGAATTTGAAGGTTAGTGGCACATATTTTTTGTTGTAATATATCATCCATTTGATCCATTTTGATCATTTTTATGCTGTTGCTTGCAGGACTCTACAAATTGATGGAGGAGCTAACGGATGATGTAGAGAGATTAAATGAAACGGTATCATTCTTCCCATTGATTGTCCATTTATTTTTTAATTTACTTTGATTAAACTTTAAACATAGCATACTCAAGGTTTCACAACTAGGCAACTCAATGCACTGATAACTTGCCTAATTGTAAATGAAAACAGAAAGGGTAATGAGGTTGACGAGCATTAAAAGTCTAAAACTTCATTTTCTTCGTTCTTGAGCTTCCGCACTCCGATTTGGTCCCCGTTTTTTCATACGGACTCGTATTGGAATGTAGTTTTCATTAAAATATTTTAAAATAGGGTAATTCGGAACCGGACCGGAACCATATTGGAACCGAATAATAGGGTACCCTGTTTAATTGGGTAGGTTCCGGTTCCACTTAGTGCAGAACCGAATTTTTCCGGGTAGATTCCGGTTCCATGCGGAACCGGAACCGAAACCGATTTTGCTCACCCCTACTAGACACATCAATTCATAGACATGGTTTCTCCTTATCGTTTTCTGTGACATCTAATCTTTATCTCTCATTATGCAATCTAATTACATTTTATATATATATACCACATGTTGCTAGATTATAGTACTAGAAGACAATGAGAGAGTAGGAGAGAAAAAAGATAAGGAAAAGATTATTGTCCTAATTTATAAGAATATATATAATTTTTATACGAGATTGTATCCCTACATTTCACATGTATAATTACTTGGGAATTTAACAAAAGTAGTCAAAAAAAATTTATCCATCATCAAAATGAGCCACAACGTTTGAGTTTTGTAAAAATAAGACTTTCGAGAATGTAATTATTTTTATAAATATATAAACATTGTGGCTCATTTTGAAAAATAATAAAATTTTATTCTTAACTAATTTTGTTAAATTCCCTAATTACTTTGGGCAGTTTGTGGGCCTTGTCCCTATGTCGAAAACTATTTTATGAAAATAGATTACCTCTTTTTTGAATGGTTTATATTATGGCCCATTTGTTTCATATATTTTCAATTATGATCTCCTGAGGTTTGTATTTTCTTTAAGCCCCATATTTATTTATTGTAAATATTGATTTATTTTTTTAAACGTAAGAGATTATCAAAGTCAAATTGATTTTTTAGCTTTTACCTTCCTTAAGATTCGAATTAGGTTGTCAACTAAAAAATTACTTGAAATCCACTTAGTCAAGTTGCTGGAGATATATGTATATTTTTAAAGAAAATTGATCATCCCCTCCGGACCACGAGAAAATCTTTGGTGCAATAGTGGTACCACGTCATCCATGTAATAAGCTAATCATCCATTGCCACGCATGCTAAAAAATTAAAAAACAATTAAAAAATAGATATTAAATTATACATGTCATTTTTTAATTCACTAGTGGTACCACGTCACTCATACCACTGTTACACCAAAGATTTACTCCCTGACCACTCCCCTCCTTTTGTTTCCCTGCAAAAAGACCACAATGCCCATTCCTTTGTAATTTATCACCCCTTCAATTACTATACATGGAAATTTTTTTATTAATTATTAATTATATACTAATTATAACTCCATTTGTCATTTTATTAATTATATTTTTTATTTTATAATTTTTTGAATTTTGTTAATAAATATTACAAATTACGTATTTATTCATTTATTTTTTGATTCATTTTTAATTTAATTAACACTATTTATGTATAAAAAATATAATTTTACCAAATAAAATTAATTTATAAAATAATTAGATTTGGTACGAAGTATTGGGTATATCACCAAGTGCGTCAGGATGAGACTTTGCAGGCAACGTGTATTAGAATTTATGTTTTTATATTTTTAAGTGTAACTTTTTATGTTGTTATTTATACTATTTTTTAAATATATATTTTGATTAATACATACGAATATTTTTATAATACATAAGTAGTGTTAAATTAATTAAAAAGAATCACAAAAATTAAATGAATAAATGAACACAAAATAAATAACAATAAATATGAAATTTGTAATATTTATTAAACAAATGAAAAAAAAATATATATAAAAAGAAAAAAAATATAAAATATAAAATTTAATTAATAAAATAAAATAAATATATATGTTATTTATATATATATATAATTGTGATATATTTGGTTTATTGAGAAATAGAATTTTTGAGAAAGAAATGGGGCATTTTAGGAACTTTAGGGGAGACAAAAAGAGGGGAATGTCAGTTGAGGGAGGAGATCACTCCTCAATTTTAAAAGGTAGGGTGCTAGGTGGGAAAATTTCAAAATGATTTTTAAACCCTACCTCTCATAGGATTAATAAAGTCAATATTCACTCCCTTGAACTTAAATCCGTGTAATTAATTATCTTAATGTACACTTAATTTCCTAATATTTAGTTGATTGTTGGAGATGTCATTCTCTCTCTCATCTAAAGGGGAAAATGAGTGAAATCCTTGTCAAGTTTTAAAAATCCTTCCCACGTTAAAATATGATAAATCACACTTTCTTAAAATGAATTTTTAATTTTGATGAAAGTTTTGTTTAGTTTTAAAAAATAAGAGGGAATTGGCTTATTTTCAGATCTAAAAAATAGGGGTGAATATTTAGGATTCTACTAGGTTTTAATTAAATTTCAGTTATGTTTCAGAATCGTTCGATTTAAGGATTTGGAATCATTTGATTTTTGTCAAAATTTCAGTTCGGTTTGATATTTGGTTTGATTTGATAATCCAGTTAGTATATTACAACCGATAATATTAAACGATGAAGTAATACATGATAAATTAATATTGTTGTAAATTCTTCAAATATTCAAATATTTTGTGTTGGATGGATGAATGACATGTCATTTGGATGATACCTCTTAGGGACATGTCATCCATTTGTGTGTTACATGGTCATATGCTCAAGGAATGCATATGAGGGGTGCAACCCTTTGGAGGGTTGCACTCTAACCCAAAGGGTGCCCTTGAGGCACCCTTCCATGCTTATAAAATGAAGTCATTATGTTCCTTTAAAGACACATAAAAGAAATCTGAATTTCATCCAATCAAAAAGAGTCTCATTGTGTCTTTGAGTCTGAGAGAGTGCCACCATATTCCCAGTTCGAGATCTTGTTAAGGCGTGCCCCTTGAATAAGAGGAATCCAGGTTATCCTGGGAGAACATTAGCCACAAAGCCGTAGAGCACCGAGACGGGGCTGATTAGTTCTTAAGGACATATAGTATTCTCGATCCGGACCACTGCATTCGTCGTGATCATCAGGTTTTTCATAATCTCTAAGTTTTAGGGTTTAAGTATATAGACTAGATCTATTTTTATTTTTCTGGATTTGATTTGTTGATTGCATGTTAATTTACTATATAATGACACTAAATGCCCGACAATCTTAAGAACTAATCATATCTAGTGTTGTTAGATAGTAATTCGCATGCTAGGTTAGAAATTTTTCTGGAAAAATACGAACTGTGCATGAAAAACCCGTAGGGCGTTCGAACGCCCGACGAACACAAAGGCTTAATTCTGAAATTTCGTAAGAATGTTCGAACGCATCTTCAAACGCTACTCGAACGCAAGCCTTCTACCTAAGAACGTTCGAACGCGTCGTAAACGCAGCACGAACGTAAACTCTCTGGAATCATTACATTCGAATGCGTTCTCGGACGCTATACGAACGTGAACTCACTGGAATTATTCTGTTCGAACACGTTATAGAACGCTACACGAACATGAACTCTCTGGAAACACTTCGTTCGAACGCGTTATCAAACGCAACACGAACATACACACACTGGACAGTCTCGTTCGAACGCGACACTAACGAAATAGTCCTGGAACTGTTATAAACTACAAAGACTTATATTAATATTAACTTAGTAAATCATATACTGAAACACATTAATCTTGGTAGTATAGATTTAAGTTATTATTAGGTTGTTCAATTATCACAAGCATACACATAGTGATAAAGTTGATTGAGTGTTGCATACTTGGGTGAGAATTTAAAGTGTAATCATACACAAGAAATTCCATCCCATATTGATTGACACTTACACATATCTACACATATCGTATATTGTATGTGCTATTGAATAAGTGTAATTCTGGGTTTGAATTGCTAAGAGATCCTTTTGGAAAAGTGTTTAAAGAATATTCTGTCAAAAAGGCGATAAGAGCCTAAGTGGTCAGGGATTTAAGTGGTTACTCCGGACCCCATCGTCCTCTGGGAATATTCGTTTATTCATTTTCTAAAGAATCTTTAGTTGAAATTCAAGGACTTGTGTTTATTGGAACCACCGTCCAATAGAACAACAAGTGGGAACCTGATATATCACTTTGAACAATATCATTCGTTGATCGTTATGCAATTCGTTTTTTGTAGACTAATTGACCCCTGTTGATTTTCCAGTTACAAATGGCTAGCGGAAATTTGGTGGGGTAAATTTCAAACAGTGGCAGAGTAAAATGCTGTTCTACCTGACAACTCTCCAGTTGGCCAATTTCCTCAAAGATCCTCCGGATCCTGTGGAGGGTGAATCAGAAACGGCCAAGGAACTGCGAGAACAGACATGGCTGTCTGGAGACTTCCTGTGCAAGAACTACCTTTTGAGTGGTCTTGACAATACCCTGTACAATGTGTACCAAGGCATGACTTCTGCGAAGATTCTCTGGGAATCTCTCGAGAAGAAGTACAAAACCGAAGATGCCGGACAAAGGAAATTTGTCGTGGGTAGGTTCGTGGACTACAAGATGGTAGATTCAAGGACAGTGATGTCTCAGTTGGGAGAACTGCAGTTGATCATTCATGAAATACTGGATGAGGGAATGAAACTCTATGAGATGTTTCAAGTTGCTGCCATAATTGAAAAGTTGCCTCTATCATGGAAGGACTTCAGGAGCTATCTAAAACACAATAAGAAGCAGATGAGCCTTGAAGACCTTGGAGTTTGATTGAGAATCGAAAAGGATAACAGGATGTCCGAGAAGGCCAACTACAAGACTATGAAGTCTAAGGTCAACATAATTGAAGGTGTAAAGGGTAGCAAGAAAAGAAAGAACATTGGAGCTGATTCTTCCCAAGCGAACAAGAAGTTCAATGGGAAGTGCTACAACTGTGAAAAGAGCGGTTATATGACAAAGGACTGCAGAAACAAGAAATCTCAAGACAATGGCAAGAAAAATGAGGCCTATGTCGCTGAAGATGAGCAGTTAACTAATGAGATTTCAGAAATGAACCTCTCAGCAGTGGTAACTGAAGCCAACTTGGTTGGGAATCCGAGAGAATGGTGGGTAGACACTGGGGCTACTCGTCATATATGTGCTGATAGCAAGATGCTTTCCTCGTATCAGAAAGGTCGATGGCGGGGATCATCTGACAATGAGAAACTCGTCTACCTCTAGAGTGGTTAGACAAGGCACAATGATTCTGAAAATGATATCCGGAACGGAGCTTACATATAAGATTGTTTGCATGTTCCAGGTATTCAGAAGAACTTGGTCTCGGGTTTGTATTTGTTTCTGACAAGATTGTATTGACAAAAAATGATGTCTATGTAGGAAAATGATACCTCGTTGAGGGCCTTTTCAATGACTTTCAATTGTGTTATTAATAAAGCTGAAACTACTGCTTATATTATTGAGTCACAAAATGTATGGTATGGGAGGTTAGGACATGTTAATTATGATACAATGCGTACATTAATTAACATGGACCTTATACCTAAATTTGCATTGATAGCCAACATAAGTGTGAGGTATGTGTTGAAGAAAAAATACATAGACAATCATAGAACGAAGTTCTGAACCTTGGAACTTGTACACACTGACGTGTATGACATGAATATTGTGCAAACAAGAGGCGATAAAAAGTACTTTGTCACTTTTATCGATGATAGCACATGATTCTGTTAAGTGTATTTGTTGAGGAGCAAAGTTGAAGCTATTGAGAGCTTTATACACTGAGAACAAAGTTGTAAATCAACTTGGCAAGAAAACCAAAAGAATCAGGAATGATAGAGGTGGTGAATATGTTTCACCATTCGGTGAATATTGTTCTGTGCACGAAATTATTCACGAAACCAATGCTCATTATTCTCCTCAACAAAACGGGATTGCTGAGCGCAAAAACAAAATGTTGAAGGAAATGATGAATGTCATATTGACTAGTTCTGGTTTATCTCAGAACTTGTGGGGAGGAAAGCCCTGTTTTCCGTGAACTACGTTCTGAACAAGCTTCCTCACAAGAGATTGGACAAGACACCATATGAGCTGTGGATAGGTTATGTACCTTCCTATAAATATCTGAAAATGTGGGGGTGTCTTGCCAATTGCCAAGGTGATGGTTCTTAAACCTAAAAAGGTGGAATATGACCCAAAACTGTTGTCTGTATATTCATCGGATATGCTTGCAACAGTAGTACGTATCGATTCTTGGTACAAAAGTATGAGATTCCTGACATCAATCCAAATGTGATGATTGAGTCAAGGAATGCAATATTTTTTGAAGAGACATTTCCTTGTAAGGAAAGACAAAGAAGAAAGTATCTCAAAAAGATCTGTTGATACTGTCAATGACAGTGATCAGGTTGACCAAGAGTCAAATCCAATTTTCTGACATATTTGTTAGAAAATGAGCCTCAAAGCTATAAAGAAGCTATGTCTTCTCCGGAGGCACCTCTTTGGAAAGAGGCTATTAACAGTGAGATTGATTCAATCCTACATAACCATACTTGGGAGTTGGTTGATCTTCCACCAGGTTGTAAGCCACTGGGCTACAAATGGATATTCAAAAGGAAGATGAAAACATATGGATCAATAGATAAGTACAAGACAAGACTTGTCATAAAAGGTTATAGACAAAAGAAAGGCCTTGATTACTTTGACACATATTCACCAGTGACTCGTATCACATCGATAAGAATGCTCATAGCCATTGCAGCTATATTTGGTATTGAAATACATCAAATGGATGTAAAGACGGCATTCTTGAATGGTGGATTGGATGAAGAGATTTACATGGAACAACCAGAAGGGTTTAGTGTTCCTGGACAAGAACAGAAGGTGTGCAAACTTGTAAAATCCTTGTACAGATTAAAACAAGCACCTAAACAATGGCATGAGAAATTTGACAAAGAGATGTTGTCAAGTGGGTTCAAAACCAATGAGTGTGATAAGTGTGTGTACACCAAATCAACTCAAAAATGATATGTCATTGTGTGTCTCTATGTAGACGATATGCTGATAATTAGTATTAATCATGAAATGATTTAGTCTACCAAAAACGTGTTATCCAGCAGATTTGATATGAAAGATATGAGAATAGCTGATGTGATCTAGGAATTAAGATTTCTAGGACATCAGACATATATATATTATCTCAGACTCATTATATTGAGAAAATACTTGATAAATATATCAAAGGGGATCTAAATGTGGCTAGAACTCCTGTAGACCTAACTTTTCATCTATCAAAGAATACTGGTTCAAGCATATCGCAATTAGAGTATTCGAGAATCATCGGAAGTCTGATGTATCTCACGAATTGCACACGACCTGATATCGTTCAAGCTGTGAATCAGCTCAGCAGATATACGAGCAATCCAGGACATAACCACTGGAAAGCCATAGTAAGAGTTTTGAGGTATCTGAGAGAAACTTCAAAATATGGGCTACATTACGAGAGATATATTACTGTACTAGAGGGATACAGCGATGCTAACTGAATATCTGATACGGTGGATTCCAAATCTACGAGTGGATTTGTTTTCACACTTGGTAATGCAGCCGTGTCATGGAAATCCTCGAGACAAACATGTATTGCCCGGTCTACTATGGAATCGGAATTCATAGCGTTAGACAAAACAGCGGAAGAAGCAGAATGGCTTAGAAACTTCCTGGAGGATATTCCTAGTTGGCTCAAACCGGTGTCAGCGATTAGCATACATTGTGATAGCCAATCGGCCATTGGGAGAGCCCAAAATACAATGTATAATGGTAAGTCTCGACACATACGTCAGAGACATAATACCATACGTCAACTGCTCTCAAGTGGCATAATAACGATCGATTATGTTAAGTCAAAGGAAAACCTAGCGGATCCACTAACTAAAGGTTTACCTCGAGAGCAAGTTGAGAAGTCATCGAGGGGAATGAGCTTGAAGCCTATAAATTAATAATTGTCACTGTGGAAACCCAACCTAGTTGACTGAAGATCCCAAGATCTAGGTTCAAAAGGGACAACTGAAACTTTGTGCAATTCAAAACAGCACTGAAGAGTTTTATACTCTTACACATTCCGATAATGACGCTGAGCGTTGTCTGTCATTGGTTAGGGTAAGCTAAGGCTTTTAATGATCACTATATTAAGAGATGAGTCCTAATTGAGGTAAAGACAGATTACCTCTTGATAGTAGATCACCTATTTCAAGTAAGAAGTGAGGCTGCTTCCATGGGAACTTTTAAAGGCGAGTTACCCTAAAGTACTTGATGAATCTAAGACCGTTGTTCTAGGCCGAAATGAACACAACCGTAGAACGGGAACTGGTCGAAGTAAAGCTGTATGTTGGCAGTTGTCTTGGTTTACACCAACGGCAGAACAGTTCAAGACTATGGGTCACTGGTTTGCCAAGTAAATCCGATTGTCATTCACTAGGAAAGATTCAAGGAGAAAGCTACCTATTTCGATGCATCTTTAGTTCACGGAAACTCTCTCAAGTGTTTTCATGAATATTTGAAAAATTGTGGGGGATTGTTGTAAATTCTTCAAATATTCAAATATTTTGTGTTGGATGGAGGAAGGACATGTCATTTGGATGGTAGCCCTTAGAGACATGTCCTCCATTTGTGTGTTACATGGTCATATGCTCAAGGGATGCATATGAGGGATGCAACCCTTTGGATGGTTGCACTCTAACCCAAATGGTGCCCTTGATGCACCTTTCCATACTTATAAAAGGAAGTCATTATGTTTCTTTAAAGACACGGAAAAGAAATATGAATTTCATCCAATCAAAAAGAGTCTCATTTTGTCTTTGAGTTTGAGAGAGTGCCACCATATTCCCAGTTCGAGATCTTGTTAAGGTGTGTCCCATTGAACAAGAGGAATCTGGGTTATCTTGGGAGAACATTGACCACAAAGCCGTAGAGCACCGAAACGGGGCTGATTAGTTCTTAAGGACAGAGAGTATTCTCGATCTGGACCACTGCATTCGTCGTAATCATCGGGTTTTTCATAATCTCTAAGTTTTAAGGTTTTTTAGGGTTTAAGTATATAGACTAGATCTATTTTTATTTTTTTGGATTTGATTTATTGATTGCATGTTAATTTACTATATAATGACACTAAATGTCCAACAAATTTAAGATACCAAATGTGCCATTTTGAGATGTGTTCAAGTTATAACTGGTAGTCATACATGTATAATTGTATTTTTAAGATGCCCTAATAATGAAGTTATAATTGTACATATATATGAAATTATATGAATTAATCACTTTTATATCTTTTTTAATTCAATAGTTTCTACTTAAATATATTTTTGTTAAGGAATTAAGAGTTTGAGAAATAACAATTTTATTATGGTATGCACCATAATCTCAATCTAAAATTTGTAATTATTATTGTATACAATTAAAAAAAAAAAACCATAGAAAATAGTAGCATTTGGTAATGGTGAACATTTAAGGTTTTATTTGATTTTTTTTTTTATTAAATTTCGGTTCATTTAAGGGTTTGAAACTATTTACTTTTTATCAAAATCTCAATTCTATTTGATTCAATTTAGTTTTGTCAATCCCGAAAAAGCATAAAGAATTCATGCAGCTGATCACTTACCTTGTTCCGACAAGTGCATTATACAAAAGGTCATGCTAACGGGTATCCTAAAGGCACTCATTAAGAATTTATTTTTGGAAAATTTTCACATCATTTTTATGGGAAATGTAAAAATTTATCAAAATATTAATTATTTTTTCATTTTTTCCATGAAAACTTTCATAAAATGAATCCTTAATAAATACAATTAGAACATTCGTTAGCATTTCCCTTATACAAAACACCTTTATTTTCAACTTTATTTTATTTATTTATGGGTTATTTACGTTTCACTACTAAAGTTATGATCAAATAACAATTGGGTACTATGAATATTAACATATTACATTTTACTACTAAACTTATAAAAATTTAACATTTTACTACTTTTCCATCCAAACCGTTAGTTGACCGTTAGTTGACCATGACATCATATTGACATCCTAAGGATAAAAGAGTCTTAACACACACATTTATAAATATTATAATCAACGGTGGTAATCGTACGGCTGAATATTGGAAATAATGATTTTTGAATATATCTCTTTTATTGTTATACTTTAAAGTATTTTGGTTATTATGAGAATTTTAATTATTAAATTATTTGGTAAATTAAATTCTTTATTTTATTGGGTTATATGGATAATTTAGAGATTGAAGTATTTTTATAAATGTGATTGTTGATTGTATTTCTTTTAGTGTTATATATAAGATTTACATATGTTTTTTAAAGGGTATAATTATAATTTTCACTTTTATTTTATTTGGAGGATAAAATAGTTTTTTTAAAGGTCAACTGACGGTCAACTAACGGTTTGGATGGAAAAGTAGTAAAATGTTAAATTTTTATAAGTTAAGTAGTAAAATGTAATATGTTAATATTCATAGTACCCAATTGTTATTTGATCATAACTTTAGTAGTAAAATGTAAATAATCATTTATTTATTTATTGCTTTGCCACCTTTACTGGTTTGCTAAGTAACTGCTATACAATACAATTCTCTCTGGCCAACAAAAAGAAAAAGAAAATTAAAAAACTTCAAAAAGTTATATATAACTTTTTGAAAAGCATCCAATTAAACCTGCGAGTCTAATTAATAGATTCATAAATAAATAAATATTAACTTTCTATTTGCAGAAAGTTTGGATCTTCAAAGATGTGGATCCTCCACCAACAGCCAATGAAGCTCAAGAACTGTAAAGCTGTTGCCTCTTTCTGTTTGTGATATTTCCAATAATGGAGCCCTCAAATTAAATTAAGGCCATTCATTGCGCATGATCATCACTTGTAATTCATGGAAATTATTTTTGAAAATAGAAAATATAAGTATAGTGGATTTATTATTTATAACACAATCATATACAGCATTTTGAAAGATGATGACGGACCCTTCTCTCTAATACAGACAAAATATTATAGATTAAAAATATCTAATGTTGGGTTTTGCTTTTAAAAAAGTATGATGCATAAACTAAAAAAAAAAAAAAAAAACTATTTTGATGATAAAATTAAGATGAATGCAAATTGAATTATAAACTTTTTGAATGTCTTAAATTTTACTCGCACATATATGAAATATCCGAATTTATTGACATGTTATTCTTCGATTATTAAAAGCATAATCTAGTTAATACTATTTTTTTTTAAACTTGTATTGAACAATTTGATTTGCGGATTTCGATTCCGTGGCGATTCACATTGCAATTAATAAAATATAAGTCAAAATAAATAATATCTTATTATTGAACCAGGTCATTTCATGTGGTATTGAATGCCGTCCCAATTAGAAGCATGCGGATGTCATGATCAACAAGGACATTGAGCCCTCAAATGGGATAGATTGTGATATTCCATTTCATTTAAAAATGACGTAAGTAATGTCTTTATAAGTGATAATCACTCGTCATACAAGATTTGCAATGAATATGAAATACCAAAACTTATTTTAGCAGTGTCTACTTATCAGTTAATTTAGAAACAAATTAAGCCACACTTTTTTTGAATTATTAGTTATTACAATCTACCTATATTACAATATGTTGTATACTGAGATTCTAAATACATACATATTATAACACTATCCAAAAATCTAGCGAGACACAATTCATAATTCTTTATTTTCTATTTATTGAGATACAATTCGAAAATCTACTCACATACAATAAAAAATCTTCATCCAGATATTTCCTAACCTATGGAGGAAGATTTAAGTTTCCACTATTTTTACAGGGACTCGAAAATAAATGGATTACCAATAGGCTACCTACCCATTGGCAATTAAGCCACACTTACAACATCTAAAATGAAGCATGGTTATGAGAAGTTTATACATTTTATTAGCTTTTTTTTTTTTTTTTTGGAAACGATGGAAACCCCGCCACCAAACCACCCATTCTGGGCCGCGGCGCAGGTAAAACCACCGGCTGTCCCAGGCTCTTACAAGAAGTGCACCCCCTGGATTCGAACCCAGAACCTCAAGGTGAGATCCTGGACCCTACACCACCAAGCCACACCCCATGGGGACACATTTTATTAGCTTTATTTTCACTGTAAAGGAAAAAAAACAGACTAGACAATGATAATTTAATTTCTATCATCTCTTTCAGGCTTAAACGGAGCAGATAAAATCTCATAAAGAAAGATACTCTCTGAATTTGAACTCAAAATCTCAAGATCGTAAGATGAGATCGTCAACCCTACATCACCGACGTAAAAAAAACCAATTACACTATGACCAAAAAGCTAAACCAGGCTGGCAAAGTTGACCCAGCCAGGATTTGCCGACTGGCAAATTTTTGTTGCTAGTGGTAAAGTGGTGCCAATTGACACATCACACTTCTGCAACAACACAATTGAATTGAGTTGCTGTTTTTGATGAGTAGGTCAAAAGGGAAGCAATACTTTGTGATATATATATATATATATATATATTAATATATATGACAATGAAACTTGTAACTTTATAAAAACAGTGACCTAATTCAGTCATTTTTCTCATAACATATCAAATATATGGATCAGCCATCCCCTTCTAAAAAAGCTGAAATGACATCTCTTCAATCACAATTTTGTTTTCTGATTGCTGACAATAATGTAATATGTAATGCGTTATATATAATTTCATTTCATTTCATTTGAATATCGGAACAATCTCTTTGTGAAAAATAGATATAAGGTTGTGTATATTAGAATTTTTCTCAAATTCTACTTATAACGGAAACTTTATACACTATATGCGATCTTTACATTTAATAAGTGGATGATTTATCATTAGAGCTATATCATGATAGTTGAAATGAGATAGATTTAATTATAAGCGAAAGAGTATGGTATCAATGTCCATAAATAGAGATTTCGTCCTGACATATATTATTGAAGTGTAGTCACTTAGATAGGAGCCGAGGTAATCGCTCCGCTCAATTCAAAAAATTATTAAAATAAGTTATATAAATTAATTTTTATTAATAAGATAATTTTTAAATTCCTGGTTAAGCAACTGTTACAACAGAATGAGCCGATATTATTGCCCACAAGTCCAAAAAAGTTGAGTTGTCTTCTAAAGTCTGGACACCTGAGCACCAATGGCCCCAATTATATGTATGGTTCCTTTTATTTGAAAATACCCATATAATTACCTAAAGAATTAAAACCTGCCTCAAATAACGTGGTTTGGTGGTGTAGGGTTCAGGATTTTATATTAATATCTTGTGTTCGAATTCAAAGAGTGCGTTTCTTATAATAACCTGAGACAGCTGGAAATTTTACCTACTTTATTTAATCCCGAAATGAGTGATTTGATAATAAGATTTCCGACGATTAAAAAAACTAAAACCACCTTCTCATTTTCATTGGTCGGTGCCATTTTCTAAGAAGAATAAGAAAAAAACCAAAGGGGAAAAAATCATTTGTACAGTTGGTAGTGTTGCCCACATGTGGGTTCTGTGCAAATAATATAAGATGCTGACCCACCAACTACATCTCATAATTTTTTTTTTTAAAATACATTACAAATTTATAAATATATAATCTGAAATATACCGTAATATTATATATATATATATATTTATAACACATTCAAAAATCTATATCTAATACAGACGAACTTGATCACCATACCGAATATATTTATTTTCACTCAAATATTTAGAGAGAAATCTACTACTTAACAGGGAGAAATAAAGTCCATACCCCGGCAGAGATCTCATAACTTATGAAAAGACTTTTACCAAAATTCTTTTATGATATAAGAATATATAATGTTACGCTACTGTGGGCAAATAGGTGTCATTAAACAGCAATAAACATGCAAACCATCCAAATCAAACAATCAAAATGAGATCTAGATGCAATAAAACCCTAAAACAATAAGAACCAGAAAAACCTGATTAAATACTCCAAGTCGAGATGATCTCTGTCCTTAAGAACTTATTGGCTCCGTCACAGGTGCTTTACATATTCGTTTTGCCAACGTTCTCCCAGGATTACTTGGATTCTTCTTGTTCAAGGAGCACTCCTTAACAAGTGTATGAACTTGGATCCAAATGGTGGATCTCTCTCTCAAAACAAAGAAAACAACACAATGCCTTTTTGAATTCTTGGATATTAATTGTATATGTTTTGTCTCTTCTGTATGAAATAAAAGCCTTCTTATATAAGGCATGGAGAGATGCCAATAGGGCACCCCTTGGGGTGGGTTGCAACCCTCCAAGGATTGCAACCTCCCATACACCCATTGGGAATTCCAATGGTACACATATACATATACACATCATATTTAATGAATTTGAGGAATTTACAACAATCCCCCACAATTCTTCAAATATTCATTCAGGCACGTGAGAGAGATACCGTGAGCTAAAGCTGCATCGAAATAGGTAGCTTTCGCCTTGAACCTTTCCTAGTGAGTGACAATCGGATTTACTTGGCAAACCAGTGACCCATAGTCTTGAACTGTTCTGCCGTTGGTGTAAACCAAGACAATTGCCAACACACAGCTTTAATTCGACCATTTTCCCGTTCTACGGTTGTGTTCATTTTGGCCCTGAACAACGGTCCTGGATTCATCAAGCACTTTGGGGTAACCCGCCTTTAAAGGTTCCCATGGAAGCGGCCTCACTTCTTACTTGAAATAAGTGATCTACTATGAAGATGTAATCTGTCTTTACCCCCATTAGGACTCATCTCCTAATATAGTGATCATTAAAAGCCTTAGCTTATCCTAACCAATGACAGACAGCACTCAGCGTCGTTATCGGAATGGGAAAGAGTACGAAACTCTTCAGTGCTTGTTTTGAATTGCACAAAGTTTCTGTTGTCTCCTTTTGAACCTAGATCTTGGGATCTCCAGTCAACTAGGTTGGGTTTCCACAGTGACAATTCTTAGAATATAGGCTTCAAGCCCATTCCCCTCGATGACTTCTCAACTTGCTCTCGAGGTAAACCTTTAGTTAGTGGATCCGCTAGGTTTTCCTTCGACTTAACATAATCGATCGTTATTATGCCACTTGAGAGCAGTTGACGTATGGTATTATGTCTCCGACGTATGTGTCGAGACTTACCATTATACATTGTATTTTGGGCTCTCCCAATTGCCGATTGGCTATCACAATGTATGCTAATCGCTGGCACCGGTTTGGGCCAACTAGGAATATCCTCCAGGAAGTTTCTAAGCCATTCTGCTTCTTCCGTTGTTTTGTCTAACGCTATGAACTCTGATTCCATAGTAGACCGGGCAATACATGTTTTCCTTGAGGATTTCCATGACACGGCTGCATTACCAAGTGTGAAAACAAATCCAACCGTAGATTTGGAATCCACTGTATCAGATATCCAGTCAGCATCGCTGTTTCCCTCTAGAACAGCAGGATATCTCTCGTAATGTAGCCCATATTTTGAAGTTTCTTATACCTCAAAACACTTACTATGACTTTCCAGTGGTTATGTCCTGGATTGCTAGTATATCTGTTAAACCTATTCACAGCTTGAGCGATTTCAGTTCGTGTGCAATTCGTGAGATACATCAGACTTCCGATGATCCTTGAATACTCTAATTACGATATGCTTAAGCCAGTATTCTTTGATAAAGGAAGAGTTAGGTTAGCTACTCCCAAATCTTTCATATCAAATTTACTGGATAACACTTTCTTGGTAGACTGAATCAACTCATGATTATTACCAATTATCAGCATATCGTCTACATAGAGACATACAACAACATATCATTCTTGAGTTGATTTGGCGTATATACACTTATCACACTCATCGGTTTTAAACCCACTTGACAACATCTTTTTGTCAATGTTCTCATGTCATTGTCTAGGTGCTTGTTTTAATCCGTACAATGATTTTACAAGTTTGCACACCTTCTGTTCTTATCCATGAACATTAAACCCTTCTGGTTGTTCATGTAAGTCTCTTCATCCAATTTACCATTCAAGAATGACGTCTTTACATCCTTTTGATGTATTTCAAGACCAAATATAGCTGCTATAGCTATAAGCATTCTACTGATGTGATACGAATCACTGGTGGATATGTGTCAAAGTAAACAAGACCTTCTTTCTGTCTATAATCTTTTATGACAAACATCGCCTTGTACTTATCTATTGATCCATCCATTTTCATCTTTCCATTTGTAGCCCAGTGGCTTACAACCTGGTGGAAGATCAACCAACTCCCAAGTATGGTTCTGTAGGATTGAATCAATCTCACTGTTTATTGCCTCTTTCCAAAGAGGTGCCTCCAGAGAAGACATTGCTTCTTTATAGCTTTGAGGCTCATTTTCTAACAAATATGTCAGAAAATCGGGTCCAAATGACTTAGACGACGTCTAGGTTCATTTGCCTTAACATTTTCATGTTGATTTGACTCTTGGTCAACCTGATCACTGTCATTGACAGTATCAACAGATCTTTTAATAGACTATCTTCTTTGTCTTTCCTTACAAGGAAATGTCTCTTCAAAAATATTGCATTCCTTGACTCAATCATCACATTTGGATTGATGTCAGGAATCTCATTTTTGTGTGCCAAGAATCGATATGCATTATTGTTACAAGTATATCTGATGAATATACAGTCAACAGTTTTGGGTCTATTCCACCACCTTCTTAGGTTTAGGAACCATTACATTGGCAAGACACCCCCACACTTTGAGGTATTCGTAGGAAGGTACGAAACCTTTCTACAATTCATATGGTGTCTTGTCTAGTCTTCTGTGAGGAAGCTTATACAGAACGTAGTTCGCGGAAAGCAAGGCTTCCCCCCACAAGTTCTGGGGCAGACCCGAACTTGTCAACATGGCATTCATCATTTCCTTCAACGTTCGTTTTTTGGGCTCCGCAATTCCGTTCTGTTGAGGAGAATAAGGAGCAGTGGTTTCGTGAATAATTCCGTGCACAGAACAATATTCACCGAATGATGAAACATATTCACCACCACTATCACTTCTGATTCTTTTGATTTACTTGCCAAGTTGATTTGCAACTTCGTTCTCAGTGTATAAAGCTCTCAATAGCTTCAGCTTTGCTCCTCAGCAAATACACTTAACAGAATCTTTTCTTTCATTGATAAAAGTGACAAAGTACTTTTTACCGCCTCTTATTTGCACAATATTCATGTCACACACGTCAGTGTGTACAAGTTCCAAGGGTTCAGAACTTCGTTCTATGATGTTCTATGTATTTTGCTTCAACACATGCCTCACACTCATGTTGGCCATCAATGCAAATTTAGGTATAAGGTTCATGTTAATTAATGTACGCATTGTATCATAATCAACATGTCATAACCTCTCATGCCATACATTTTGTGACTCAATAATATAAGCAGAAGTTTCAGCTTTATTAATAGCACAATTGACAGTCATTGAAAAGACCCTCAGTGAGGTATCATTTTCCTACATAGACATCATTTTTGGTCAATACAATTTTGTCAGAAATAAATACAAACCCGAGACCGAGTTCTTCCGAATATCTGGAACATGCAAACATTCTTATATGTAAGCTCCGTTCCGGATATCATTTTCAGAACTACTGTGCCTTGTCCAACCACTCTAGAGGTAGACGAGTTTCCCATTGTCAGATGATCGCCGCCATCGACCTTTCTGATACGAGGAAAACATCTTGCTATCCGCACAGATATGACAAGTAGCCTTAGTGTCTACCCATCATTCTCTCGGATTCCCAACCAAGTTGGCTACAGTTACCACTGCTTAGAGATTCATTTCTGAAATCTCATCATTTAACTGCTCATCTTCATCGACATAGGCCTCATTTTTCCTGCCATTGTCCTGAGATATCTTGTTTCTGCAGTCCTTTGTCATATGACCGCTCTTTTCACAGTTGTAGCACTTCCCATTAAATTCTTGTTCGCTTGGGAAGAATCAGCTTCACTGTTCTTTCTTTTCTTGCTACCTTTACATCCTCAAAGATGTTGGCCTTAGACTCCATAGTCTTGTAGCTGGCCTTCTCGGACATCATGTTGTCCTGTTCGATCTCAATCGAACTCCAAGGTCCTCAAGACTCATCTGCTTCTTTTTGTGTTGCAGATAGCTCCTGAAGTCCTTCCATGATGGAGGCAACTTTTCAATTATGGCGGCAACTTGAAACATCTCACAGAGTTTCATTCCCTCATCCAGTATTTCATGAATGATCAATGGCAGTTCACCCAACTGAGACATCACCGTCCTTGAATCTACCATCTTGTAGTCCAGGAACCTACCCACGACAAATTTCTTTTGTCCGGCATCTTCGGTTTTGTACTTCTTTCGAGAGATTCCCAGAGAACCTTCGCAGAAGTCATGCATTGGTACACATTGTACAGGGTATTGTCAAGACCACCCAAAAGGTAGTTCTTGCATAGGAAGTCTCCAGACAACCAAGTCTGTTTTCGCTCTTCCTTGGCCAATTCAGATTCACCCTCCACAGGACCCGGGGGATCTTTGAGGAATTTAGCCAACTGAAGAGTTGTTAGGTAGAACAGCATTTTGCTCTACCACTGTTTGAAACTTGCCCCACCAAATTTCTCCGGCTTTTCTCCGTTAGAGACCGGTATTCTTTGATATTTCCGCTAGCCATTTGTAACTGGAAATTCAACAGGGTTCAATCAGTCTACGAAAGACGAATTGCACAACGATCAACGAATGATCTTGTTCAAAGTGATATACTAGGTAGTCACTTGTTGTTCTAATGGACGAAAGTTCCAATAAACACAAATCATTGAATTTTAACTAAAGATACTTAAGGAAAATTGAACGAACGAATATTCTTCGAACACCTTTTCCAATAGGATCTTTTAGCAACTCACAACCCAGATTTACACTCTTCCAATAGCACAATTATTACGATAAGTGTAGATATAAAAATGTCAATCAAGATTGGATGGAATTACTTGTGCAAAATTACACTTTAAATTCTCAACCAATTATGCAATAACCAATCAATTTCAACTTTATCACTATGTGTATGCTTGTGATAATTGAACAACTTAATAGTAACTTAAATCTATACTACCAAGATTAATGTGTTTACAGTATATGACTCACCAAGTTAATATTAATTAAAGTTTGCTTTTATGATACTTCCAGGACAAAATCGTTAGTGTCACGTTCGTATCTACGTTCGAACGAGACTGTCCAGTGTGTGTGCGTTCGTGTTGCGTTTGATAACGCGTTCGAACGAAGTGTTTCCAGAGAGTTCACGTTCGTGTAGCGTTTGATAACGCGTTCGAACGGAATGATTCCAGAGAGTTTACGTTCGAGTTGCGTTTAGGACGCGTTCGAACGTTCTAAGGAAGAAGGCTTGCGTTCGAGTTGCGTTTGAAGACGCGTTCGAACGTTCTTACGAAAATTCAAATTTTTGCCTTCGCGTGCGTCGGGCGTTCGAATGCCCTACGGTTTTTTCATGCACAGTTCGTATTTGACAGAAAATATACAAACTCTAACATGCGAATTAGTATCTAATAACACCGGAGCCAATAAGTTCTTAAGATTGTGGGCAAATAAGTGTCATTAAACAGCAATAAACATGCAAACCATCCAAATCAAACAATCAAAATGAGATCTAGATGCAATAAAACCCTAAAACAATAAGAACCAGAAAAACCTGATTAAATACTCCAAGTCGAGATGATCTCTGTCCTTAAGAACTTATTGGCTCCGTTACAGGTGCTTTACGGATTCGTTTTGCCAACGTTCTCCCAGGATTACTTGGATTCTTCTTGTTCAATGAGCACTCCTTAACAAGTGTATGAACTTGGATCCAAATGGTGGATCTCTCTCTCAAAACAAAGAAAACAACACAATGCCTTTTTGAATTCTTGGATATTAATTGTATATGTTCTGTCTCTTCTGTATGGAATAAAAGCCTTCTTATATAAGGCATGGAGGGATGCCAATAGGGCACCACTTGGGGTGGGTTGCAACCCTCCAAGGATTGCAACCTCCCATACACCCCTTGGGAATTCCAATGGTACACATATACATATACACATCATATTTAATGATTTGAGGAATTACAACAGCTACAATAATTAATCATGTATAATTTAGGAAATGTTTAGAGTTTGCTTATAAGATTTAAACTCATGACTTTTTTTTTTCCAAAAAAGGAAATTTCAGAATTGGAACCTGCGAACTAGCGAAAAATAACCCAAAATCTTTTATTGTTGAAACAGTATTCTTAAGAAGTGTGGTTTAGTGATGTAGAGTTCAGAATTTCACCTTAAGGTCCTGAGTTTGAATCCAAAAAGTACGTTTCTTATAAAAGTCTGGGATAATCGGAGATTTTATCTGTTCCGTTTAAATCCGAAATAAATAATTTAACAGCGAAATTCCAAATAATTTCAAAAAAATAAAAATAAATCACTGGGTTATATAAAATTTGATGCATATGTAACCATAAATCTTTATATGATTTGGCAAATCAGTCATTGTCGTGATAGCTGTTAGCTAAGCTAGTAGGGTAATGTACTCTTAGAAATTAATTTATTTTTTACTATGATGGGTTTGCATTCTGTGAAAGTATGCGTGAGTTTTAATTTCTCTGTACTTTCGAAAAAGGATTATTAACGGTGGATTTTCGTTCCGGGAATTTATCCCGAATCTAAAGTCTAATACATGAATTTATTTGATAGTGGATAATTTGCACAAAAAATAACAAGCCAAGAATATAAGAATCATGTCCTAAGGTGTTCAAGATCTACGTCTACAGAGAGAGAGCGGGGAGAATTATTATTTAAAGGGAGAAGAAGGATTACAATAATCTCTTAAGTAACTCATTAAAATTGTGTACAAAACTTGTTCACTCACAGCTCTCTCAACTCGCTCAAGGCTTGACTAGAGCTGATTTCTATTGGATTCGATTGAATATAATGCTTCTAGAGCTCTCTTTTTATAAGTGTTGTTGTAATATGAAACCTTCTTAGACTTAGACTGTTTAGTTTGTGTGGTATTTATTAGACTCATTCACTTATTAGGACACACCACTGATTGCCTTTATTGTAGCCAAAATCATATTTATTTTCTCAATAAATTTAAGAAATTGGTTCGTAGCATTCAGGTATCATCGGGTCAGTCTTTGAACTATTTGATTTCTTTGAGTGCCAAAGAGTCTTGGGCTTAGGCTTATGAACTTGTGCCAAAAATCACCGCCAACAAAAATATATTAGTGTATAATAATTTGAGAGATGTTAGACATACATAAATTCTTACCGAAAATTACTACACTCCTCTCATTGTAGCTACAGTGATCACTACAGTGATTACTGTAGCTATAGTGAGAGGGGTGTAGTAATTTTACGTAAGAATTTATGTATGTCTATCATTTTTGTAATAATTTAGTGAATGTTAATTCAATGCCTCAAACCACAGTCAACAAGAATTTTCACATGCATAGATTCTAATTATATGCCATCACAAACTTTTTTTTTGTTGTGAAATGAACTTGCGAGTAGTGTATGCGTAGTCCCCAAGAGACATGTCTTGATGATGTAGGATTTCGAATCTGACTTTCAGGTCTTGTTTTTGAATCAAGGGGATGCGTTTCTTGTAAGAATCCGGGACAGTCGGAGGTTTTACTTGTTTCGTTTAAATCTGGATATGATGATTTGACGGTAAGATTTCTAACGTTTCCGAAAAAAAAAAGAGTAGTGTTTGTGTAAAATTGTGAAGCCTTTATCCATCCGTTGGATAAGGGACACGTGGCGCAATCCTTGCCGTTGTCCCAATTACATAAATTTGCTCATCATATATAAAAGGGTGCTTAGGTTGAGAATTAGTTAAGTTTTGGTTAATTGTTTTACACATATTTTTCTCCTATTATTTGGCTAAGTGTTAAGCATTGTTCCTAGTCCAAGTTAGTGTAATCTTCAATTGAGAATTTGAGAGATTGACACTTTTAGAGATTATGGTTTATTGAGTAATTTGGGGAAATTATTGTTTGTAAACGGATTCAAGATTCTTGTATAATCTTGAAATTGATTAGTGCAGTGAGCTCCTTGTTCCGGAGTTCAACGTGGATGTAGTCGGGAATTTTCCGGCGAACCACGGTAAAAATCTTGCGTTCTTGATTGCCGATTGTTTTGTGTGACGAAATTCAACAGTGGTATCAGAGCTAAACAACAATCCAGTGGGCCGAAAGCAGAAAAAAAACACTGAAGATCTAGGCCCAAGTCTGAGTCATCCATTCGGCAAAAAGGGCAAATCCCTAAAATTTGTCAATTGAAGAACACCCTGCTGCCGATTCAAAACTGGCCGATCAAGACTCGAAAAACAATCAAGATCAATGACGCCGTGATCAAGATCCCCCTATTGGAGTTGTCGATCAAAGACGCCGTGATCAAGAACAAAGAAACAATAGGACTGCTCCTGAGTTGCTGATCAAGACTGCCCGAAAAATCAAAACACAAACAGAAGCCATCGCCGATCAAGATTACAAACAAAGCCACAACCGATCAAGACCAAAATTGGACGAACGAGACACGCCCAGATTCTGTGCGGCCAAGAAAGAGCCGAGCAATTCATTGACGAGAAGAACCCTTGAGTGGCCAAATCAATCCTGAAGTTGCCGATTGAAGAATTTAAGGTTTGGTGTCGCCGAATTAAAACTCTGAGAGTTTGCCGGCCAAGATCACCGAGATTCGCCGAACTGACCTCCCGCCAAAACAAGGTCCCACGTCGATCGACCAAGAACAGTGTAAAGTGAAGGACAAGGTTGCCTCACCCAAGAAAGGGGTACCGAATTAGGGATCTGAGTTGCAGAACAAGTGCCGAGATCAGTCCATGGTGAACCGGTTTTGAAACACTGCCTCTGCCTTTTTTTGATTAATTGGTTTGAGGTTTTCTTTGGATTGAATTGAAAAAAAAATAAAATTGGTCTGGGCGTGATACTGTGAAAGTTTTACAGTAGAATCAGGGTGTGTGTTCTCTGGTGGCTTCGGTTTTGGAGTTGCAATTTGAGAAATTGAGGTCTGTTGAAGTGTATTTTTGGGTTAGTAATTACCGAGGACAATTGTCGACTGTAGATTGGGTGAGTAATTGCCGAGAGTGATTGCGGAATTGTCATTGGGTGATTACTTAAAAGGAAATAAAAAATGTCGACTATTAGACTCGACATTGGCATCTTTGACGGGAAGGGAGACTTTACCACTTGGAAGAAGAAAATGAGGGTATTGCTATCTCACCACAAGGTGGCTTTGGCATTGGAACCCGATCCAGAAAAATGGCGTAAGATGGAAAAGAACACGAAAAAGGAAATCCTGGAAGAGGCGTACAACTTGATCTTCCTCCACTTGGGAGACTCAGTCATCAGAAAGGTTGATGGAATGGACACGGCCATTCAACTCTGGGGTAAACTCGAATCTCTTTATTCTGTTGTTTCTGCTCCGAATTTAGTGTTCTTAAAAGGAAATTTGTTTAATTACAAGATGGACACAAATAAGTCGATAGATGATAATTTGGATGAATTCACGAAAATGACTCAAATCCTTAAAGGAACGGACCAAACCCTAGGAGACTCTAGCGAAGCTATGATTCTATTAAATGCACTGCCTGAAGAATATAGTGTCGTTAAGAACTCTCTACAGTACACATGAGTTGTACCTAGGCTAGACTTGGTGATATCTGGTATAAGGGCTTGAGAGTTAGAACTTAGAACCAATATGAGAGGATGAGAGAACTTATTCGTGAAAGGAAAAAATGAAAGGAAATATAATGGTCTGAATAATCATCAGACTAATAACCAAGAACCTAAAGGGAAGAAAAAGAATAACAGGATAAGAATAAAGACAGTGGGAAGAAGTGCTATCATTGTGGGAAGATGGGACACCTTAAAAGGAACTGTTATAAGTTCATCAGGGAACAGAAAAATGAAGGCAGCGCTATTGTGGCTGCCGAAAAGGGGTCGATGTGCCTATCTGAGGCATTGACTGTGTCTAGTGATCACATTAGTAGAGAATGGATTCTGGACTCCGGGTGTTCCTTTCACATGAGTCCGTATAAGGACTGGTTTGTCAACTTTAGAAATTCTGACCAAGGGACTGTGTATATGGGTAATGACAATACTTGTAGGATACATAGAGTTGGGGACATAACACTTAAACTTCATGATGGTAAAGTTAGGATACTTACTGACGTTAGATATGTACCTGACTTGAAACGAAACTGATATCACTATGAACACTAGATGAATTAGGTTTCACATATAAAGCACACGAAGGAAACATGCACATATCTAAGGGTAATAAACTAATCATAACTGGTATAAAAAGAAACAGATTGTATGTTCTAAATGGCCAACATGTATTCTCGGAAAAACTCATTTCTGCTTTAACTTCTAATGTTGATATGACTAATATATGACACTTGAGACTTGGCCATATAGGCCAGAAAGGAATGCAGGTACTCAGCAAGCAGGGACAATTTGGAAAGGACCAGTTGAAGCCACTTGAGTTTTGTGAGATCTGTGTGTTGGGCAAACAGCACAGACAGAGCTTCCTAACTGGAATTCACTTGTCAAAGGCGAGTCTGGAGTATCTACATTGTGATCTATGGGGACCAGCAAAGGTCCAGACTCATGCGGGTAAGAAATACTTTCTCTCTATTGTTGATGACTACAGTAGGAAGGTATTGACATTATTACTAAATTCAAAGGATGAAACTTTGACTAAATTTAAAGAATGGAAAGTGTTAGTAGAAAATCAAACTAGTAACATAGTGAAAGTCTTGAGAACTGATAATGGCTTAGAATTTTGTAATACTGAGTTTGATCATATTGTACTAGTGATGATATCCTGAGACATAGGACTGTGAGACACACCCCTCAACAGAATGGAGTTGCGGAAAGAATGAATAGAACCCTATTAGAAAAGATCAGATGTCTTTTATTTTCTTCCGAACTTCCGAGGCCCTTTTGGGGTGAGGCCCTCAATACTGCTACTCATTTAGTTAACCTGAGCCCAAATAGTTCTGTTCAGTTTAAGACCCCATAAGAAATTTGGTCTTGTAGGACTCAGAAGCTAACCCACCTTAGAGTGTTTGACTGTGAAGCTTATGCTCACCAGTCCATAGGTAAACTTGAACCGAGGTCAATTAAGTGTGTCTTCTTAGGATATCAAGAAGGGACAAAAGGGTATATGTTATGGGAAAGAGAGTCACCTGGAGTCAAAATCATAGTTAGTCGGGATGTTATATTCAATGAACTTTGTTTTCCATGTAAATCTACTAACAAGAATGCATGTGTCTTAGAAAAGGATCTAGCAGATTTTGATCTTGCAGGTGGAGCTCAGATGCAGGTGGAGCCAGGGACATCAAGGACCACTGATCAAGTTGGTGACATGTCTGGCACGGAGACATCTGAGGACTCTCAACCTAGGAGAAATAATCCAGAGGAAAACAGAAATGAAGTAGCAGAGATACAAGAACAAAGTGAAGAGGACACTATAGATCAACTGGATCAAACTGAGCAGCACGATGAAATACCACAAGACACATTGGCCAACTACCAGCTAGCAAGAGACAGAAGTAGGAGGCATGTAAGGCCTCCTACCAGGTATGATTACTCAACTAATGATTTGTATTTCTGTGCATTAATATCAAGTCATGAAATAAATGGAATTGAGCTGCTAGCTTAGGAGAGGCATTAAAGTCTACTCATAAAAGTGAATGGGAAGAGGCCATGAAAGAAGAGATGTCTTCTCTAAGGAAAAACCAAACTTGGACTTTAGTTCCTAAACCTAAAAACCAGAAGTTGGTTGGTGTAAGTGGCTATAAACCTGTTAGTCAGCCTCTTGCGAGTCACTTTATTTTGTCTAAATCACAAAGTCCTGCTAATAGGTCTGAGATGATAAAAATGGAAAATGTACCTTATGCAAATGCTATAGGTTCTGTGATGTATGCCATGATTAGTACTAGACCTGACTTGTCATATGCTGTATCTTTATTGAGTAGGTTTATGTCTAATCCAGGTGGAGCACACTGGAGTGCTTTGCAGTGGTTGTTAAGATACATAAATACAACTGTTGATTATGGCTTATGTTTTAACAAATCTAACGCTTTAGACTTGGTAGGGTATGTTGATTCTGATTTTGCAGGTGACAGAGACTCGAGAAAGTCAACTACAGCTTACTATTTCACACTTGGTGGAAATTGCATCAGCTGGAAGTCAAGCCTGCAACCGTTGGTTACACTCTCAACTACAGAAGCAGAGTATATAGCCATAACTGATGTGTTCAAGGAAGCAATTTGGCTTCAGGGTATCTTAACCGAAATACAATAGCTGCAGGGTAAGACAGTTGTGTATTCTGACAGTTAGAGTGCAATACATTTGAGCAAGAATCCAGTACATCATGAGAGAACCAAGCATGTGGATGTGAAGTATCATTTTGTGCGGGAAATCATCTCAAGTGGTAAGATTGAGATTAAGAAGGTTCCAACTGAAGATACCCATCTGACATGGGGACAAAAATAGTGACTGCTACCAAACTCTCCCACTGCATGAAGCTGTTGCATGTGGGGGTTGGCTGACCTTGCAGCCGACATGAACGATGATGGAAGTAGGTGAGTTTGCTGTGCTATCTTGGCCTTAATGTGTCCTTGTATTTGATTGGGAGTGATGGATGTTGTTTGGCTTTAAGGTGGAGATTGTAAAATTGTGAAGCCTTTATCCATCCGTTGGATAAGGGACACGTGGCGCAATCCTTGCCGTTGTCCCAATTACATAAATTTGCTCATCATATATAAAGGGTGCTTAGGTTGAGAATTAGTTAAGTTTTGGTTAATTGTTTTACACATATTTTCTCCTATTATTTGGCTAAGTGTTAAGCTTTGTTCCTAGTCCAAGTTAGTGTAATCTTCAATTGAGAATTTGAGAGATTGACACTTTTAGAGATTATGGTTTATTGAGTGATTTGGGGAAATTATTGTTTGTAAACGGATTCAAGATTCTTGTATAATCTTGAAATTGATTAGTGCAGCGAGCTCCTTGTTCCGGAGTTCAACGTGGATGTAGTCGGGAATTTTCTGGCGAACCACGGTAAAAATCTTGCGTTCTTGATTGCCGATTGTTTTGTGTGACGAACGAATTTGTGACGAAATTCAACAGTTTGCTCAGAGGCGAGGCAAAGAACCCTGTCCCCACTATCTATATATTAAATCGCCCACGACCTTCTGCCTGTGCATGTATATAAAATCCAACGGATTTTAATATATAATGTTTATAGTAGTTTTACGGAGTGATTTTTAAGTATTTTTTATTAGTCATTTACCTAGCCTTTACTTTAGAGGAAGAAAAAATAATGAAACAAATTGTACCATTATTGTTTTTTTTTTTCATCTGGGCATCCCAAGAATCATAATGTTTTTGAACGCAATAAGAGGCTTCACATATTAGGAATGGGAAATGAGATCTCCATCTCATAAAAAAGATGAGAGATCTTTGCCAAACTAACAACCCAATCATTATTTCAGAATCTTTGGCCCAAATATTCACATGGTCTTGGACCAGTAATTTTTTTTAGCCAATGATTAGCTTCTAGCTTGTGCAAGGCATTTCATTCGGAAGTAGTTACGGGTCGGTACGGTATGGTACGGTTCGGTAAGGTATAATTTGATTTTTTCAACTTTTTAATAATAATAAAATATTAAAAAAATTAATAACATTCACTTAATTTAATATTTATTTGAATTTTTTTATACTGTAACTCTTATAATCATTATAATTACACCATAAATTTTTTTCATAAAATATAATAATCATTTAAATTATTTAAAATGCAAGAAAATAAAAAGAATAATAAGCAAAGTAAAAAATTATAAATATTTCATGAAATTAATCATTACTAAACACTAAATAAAATTAAATAATTTAACAAATATAATTATAAAATAATAACATAATACGATTAGATTTTAAAAGATTAAATAAATTAAATTATTCAATTAATTCAATTCGGTTCGGTTTTTTAGTTAAAAAATTATTCTAATTTTGTTCATTTTGGTTTTTTAATTAAAACATCAAATCATTATTTTTGAAATAAAAAAATGACACTTCGATTTTTTTTGTTCGTTTCAATTTTTCAGTTTGGTTTATTTTTTTGTCCACCTTTAGAGATAGTTCAGGAGGTGCATTGAGGAAAAAGTCATAGAGCTTGAGAGTAATATTTGAGGAAATGGGAGAGAAAGGTGACTAATACTAATCATAAAATATATGGATTATGTCGTTTAAAAGTAATTTTTATGTTCAGTAAATGTATTTTTATTAGTTTTAGTCACACTTATGTCCCCCTTAAGTTCGTTTATCATTTCTTGAATAAATATTGTTCATTTGTAGTATATATATGTATATTGCGGGGGCATCCCCCTGGATTACGTTGGAGTCTTGAGATTAGAATTGAGAGTAGTAGTGTTGCTGTTGCACGCTTGTTATGTGCTGCTGTAATTCATCTGTCATTTGATTATATGCTTATGAAATTGATTATATAGAAATTCTAATTGTAAAATAAAAATTTGATAATTACGGTGAAAATTTTGGTTTCTTATTTTGCAGATAGCACCAGGTTCTCGCAAACGCTTTTATTCGACTCCATCTACATCTGCAAGAACAAATGCTGATCTTGGGGTCTCTGCTAGCATAGGTGACTCGAGTACAGCGAAGCCTTGAGGACGCAACCATGACCTGGCGTTGGTTAAGCACGTCAAGGCCCACGGCCGCATCCAGATAGAGATACCAGATGATGGAGAAAGACAGATCGTACAACATTCTTCATTCTTTATCAATGCCATAAGTGTTGTTGCTCGGTTTAAAGCTCCCCAAAAATAAGTTTCTTGGAGAAAGATCATGTGGGAGACGAAAATCAATCAGCTATTCCACACGCTATTTGTGAGTAAACTTATAGTATTGAGTTTTCTTTATTTATGTTTTCTTTAAATTATTGTTTTGTATTTAATTTCTAATTGGTTGCTATTCCTGCAGGAATGGTTTGACGTGAACCTGAACAAACCAAACTTCATGAGTATCTCGACCACCACATGGGGAAGAGTTACACGGATTTTAGGAAAAAAGTCCTAAAATCGATATTCGACGAACACGGGGCTTTAGAGGCTCCACAACACAAGCCTAGTTGTATAGAGGAGCAAGACTGAACATTCTTATATGAGCTCTGGTCGAGCGAGAAACACGAGGTAACTTTTAAAATAATATGAAACCGATAATTTTATTTATTTTTCTTACTGACAATGTTGTTAAATGTATAATAAATGTCAAGCAAACGCGGAGAATCGCAGTCACATGTGTTTCGACCATCATGGAGGCAGCAAGCCATTTTCAAAAATATCGTGCCGAGTATTCTGAGGTAAATATACCATAAACTGTTTTTAACATTTCATTATTTTTACTAACACTAGCAACCACTTTATGTTTTCTTACAGAGTAGCACGGGTGAGGTGCAGTCATTTTCGGAGTTGTCAGAGTGTCGCACTACAGTGATAAGAAGAAATAGATCAATGGAGAAGTCGAACGCTGCTACGTAAGTTTTAATATTTAAAATAATTTAATTTTTTTTTTAATTTTTTTTTTCAAGTTTGAACATTAACTTCAATTTTTTTAAACAGAACAAATAATGGAAGTCCAGCGACAGGCTCAGGAGATAAGGTCTGACCCTCTACCAGATGAGGAGTTGTCGTAATTGATTTTCAAGAACCAGACAACGTACAACGTCGGTCTTGGCACTCGTAAGAAGCCGACATCATCTGGACGAGCTAATGTTTCTTTTCCTAATCACCTGTGCCTTCAAGAACAGCTAGACAACACCAATGAAGAGTTGGGCAATACCAAAGAAGAGCTGAAGAAGACTCATGAGAAGTTACAACAGGTCGAGGAAGACAACTAGAAGAAGATGCAGGAGTTCGACCAACAGATGAGGACTTTCAAGCAAATGCTGAAGGCCTCACTCGGTCAGTCTGCATCGGTCTCAACCGCCGCTCCATCACAACAGCATTGATTGTTATTTTCATTTTTATAAACATTCACAACAACAATGATTGTTAATACATTGTGTATTTATTTTATTTAATAAAATTTAATTTATTTTTATATTTTAATTTTAATTTATTTTTAAATCTATAAGAACAAAAATAATTATTAGAATAAAAATAATTTTACTAAATAATTTTTATTATAATAATATTTTTCAAAAAAAATCTGAATGTTTCGACGCTTAAGGTAATAAAATAATAAGTTTTTTTAATACCATTTAGCGTCGAAGTATTCGACGCTAAAACTAATAAAATAATATTTATATTTTTAATATTATTTCACCTTTAGCGTCGAAATATTCAATGTTAAAAGTAATAAATAAACTTTCATTTTTTATTTTCAAATACATTTAGCTTCGAAATTTTCGACGCTAAAGGTAAAAATAAATAAATTTTTTATGAAGTAAAAAATTATTAGGTGTCGAAAATATCCGTCGCCAAATACGTGATTTAGCGTCAAAAATTATTTTCGACACTAAAGGTCTCAAATTTAGCATCGAAAATATTTTGACGCAAAATGTTATACTTTAGCGTCGAAATAATATTTTTGACGTTAATAATCTTTCTCGTCCACGTTTTAGCTCGAACATTAAAATATTCGACGCTAATATTCTTTAACGTCAATATACGTTCTTTTAGCTTCAATATTTTTCGAAGTTAAAGACCTTATTTTTTATAGTGACTATAAGACATATATACAATATATGTTTAACATATAGATATTATAATGATAGTTATGATACTGGGTTAGGATTAGATATTGTGCTAATAATATAAACTCAAGATAATCATCAACTTAAGAGTTAACTTTTTAATATGTGTTAGACATATGGGCTTCTACACAGTATTAAGGCTAAAATCATATAAATGAAGTTACACTATCTTATCATAGATAAGGATCATACAAAAAGATCGACCTACCTAAGAAATTGATAATTAAAAAATATCCAATATTGACTTGGATAAGCCCTGAATTAAACTCTTTTGAATATAAAGTAAGCTTACGAACTTCTATAATAGTTTGGGAACGATGAGGTAGAATAAATGTACACAATTCATATAATAATATTGTAATTTAAGTGTCTACTCAACATAACTCGAAAATATATCGATATTACAATTAATAATTTTAAAGCTTTGAACACAAAACCATTTGATTAATTTGGTTATTGTGATCCCTAAGTTTAAAAGTTTCAAATTATAGGAAAAAAAAGTCCAAAAACAATAACTGCACAATGTAAATTATGAGTAGTTGTGGGAGGCCATACTAGTGTCCTATGTACATGCTAACATTATTTATCTTCATCCTCTAGTAGATAATTATGTTCAAAAAACTTTTCATCAATGGACAAACACCAAACATAACTTGTCACATACTTTTTTTTTTGGATAACCGGGGTGTCCGGGCCAGCTTACGCGCATCTCGACTAATCCCCGGGACCTGTGTCCCGTGCCCTCAGAAGTTTCCCAACACAGATCAGGGTAAGTCGTTGGCTTTTCACACCAGGGGGCATGGCCCCAAGGAAATACATTTAGTGAGATTCGAACCTTAAACCCGAGAATGAGTAAACCACTCAAGCCCAAAACTTTTACCATATATGTTTGCATTCGTTTTTCCGAATTTTTATAGCCATGTAACTAGACCCGGCCAAGGTTCCGGTTCGGAACCGGAACCGAACCGGAACCGAACCGATTGGAACAACCGGACGGTTCCGTTCCAACCGGTTCCGGTTCCGGTTCCGGAACCGAACCGGAACCTAACCGGTTCGGTTAGGTTCCTCCCCTAGCCGAACCGGTTGGAACCGTTCGGTTCCAACGGTTCCAACCGGAACCGTACGGTTCCGGTTGGAACCGGTTTGTATATATATAATAATATATTTTTTTATTTTTTAATTAATATTTTTATTTTTGTAATTTAGTGTAATTATGTAATGTAATTTAACTTAATTTGTAATTTACATAATTTTATTTGTAATTATGTAATTTTATTTTGTAATTATTTTCAAAAATAATAATTTAATATAATTATTTGTAATTTGAGTTTTATTTTCAAAAAGTAAAAAAAAAAAAAAAAAAAAAAAAAAAAAAAAAAAAAAAAACCCGAATGGAACCGGAACCGAACGGTTCCGGTTCCATTTTAGTGTGGAACCGGAACCGGACGGTTCGGTTCCGGTTCGGAACCGAACCGAACCGCCGGCCCGGTCTACATGTAACAAATCTGGAGACATATCTTAAATTTTAAGGAATTTGAGGGGCCTATTCTTATATCCCATTGTCCTACAATGGCATGAATTATTGATAGCCTGTTACCAGCATTGTTGGCAAATGGACCGAATTTGGAAAAATTTATTCTTAAATTTAAGTGTTATATTTTAATATTTTGAAAATTTTGAAAAAAAACCTAATTTCTTAGGGTAAATGCTATCATACCCAATGGTATTACCATTGGGTTCAAAACTGCATTGGGTAATGCTCAAATACCCTTGAGCATTGAACATGCAACTTCTACCAATAAACATGCAACTGATTTTATGTTTTTAAAACATTTCACGTTTATTAACATAATTTGCATGTTAATGCTCAAAGTTGCATTTTCAATACTCAAAGTTGCATTGAACATGTTACTTTGATACCCAAAATTATGTGATACCATTGGGTATCATAGACATGCCCAATTTCTTATCATTTGAATTGATATTCTTATTATGTATTTCATATCCGAATTTAAATATAAAATACAGAATTTTTGAAAGACTAGCCCATTTTCCAATACTAACTTATATTAATTATTGATAGCTGGTGGTGTCAATGTTGAATTGAATTGTACTTGTTCAGGCAGTAAGCTTCACAAATCAAGATCAAAATATCTCAATTAAAACACATTTTGCGATAACAATATTCAATTTCAAGTTTAAAAACAACTTTTATTGGGTTCTGTGGCTATTCAGCTGAACACGGCACTAGGCACTAGCTGGTTTCTACTTATATAGTTCTAGTATATGCTAAAAAGAAGACATAATAATTATTTCACTAGGGCAATATTGGGTTGCTTTCAGTTTTGGAGTTCCTAGTTAAATTTTGTAAAATAGAATCTCTTTGGATAAAGAATATAAATTTCATAATATACACTTAATAATTAAAATTTCTTTTAGATATGGGGCACCAGCCAGCCACCTAGTAGCGGAGCTACTTAGAAGCTAGCAAGGATAGTGACCCCCACTCAATCTGAAAATTATAAAATATGTACTTTAAATTAATAAAAAAAATATAATTTGTTATTCAAATGCTTTTGATTTGAACTTATTAAAATAAAGAATATTTAATATTTTTTGTAAAAATCAAAATTAATCCTAATGAATTAATGTTCTGACTACGTCACTACAGCCGTTTATGTGGACCGTCTCTAGATTTCACTTTCACATAGATTTTAATGAATTTAAGTCAAGTTAGCAATTAAGATAAATGAACGGTATGTGTATTTCAACTTAGCTATTAATGTCAAGTCATCTAAATATCAATGACTCAATATTTGAAAAAAAAAAAGTTGAAATAATCTTAAACCACAAGTAAAACTTAAAAAAGAGGCAATGAATGGACAATTGAGAAAATCAATTAGATGCTTATAGTGGTCCTTATATAAAGAAGATATAACGAGAGTTGTGCAATAGTTTTTCCATTTATAGCTCATTATAGCACCAGTTTTTTGTAGTAGGAAAGAAAATTATATATGTTTTCAAATATTTTTCACGTTCAATGGTGGGCATCCAATTGATCAATAACCACTTCCTAGGGATTTTTTTGCCATATTAAAATTGCAAAGACTGAGAGCATGCACGCATCAACACTCACTCATTAAGATATGTTTCAAATATCTATCGCATTCATAGGGATTTTTTTGCCATGTTAATACTAAGGGGAGGAAATTGAGTGTAGCAATGATTGATGAGATGATAAGAAAATCAAACTCTAAATTTTTAAGTGATCCGGTGAGGAAAAGAGCAAATAGTGTTGTCATATGTGAAGTGAGGAAGATCATGACCTAAGTTAATATAGACGAAATCATAAAAAGAGATTAAGGTTTTATGGAGTTTAGTGAATCAATGATCTCAGATAGAATATAATAACGTTAAAAGATTCATGAAATCGACCTCTAGTGTGAAATTTTTTTTGTTTAATTTTTATTAGTGGATATGTTGGAATTTTTTTTCCAATGCAATCAGAAAATTTTAATCTTTGCTTATGAATTTGACCTAGTAATTTTTGAATAATTTTATTTAATTTAGTCACATGAATTGAAATCTGAGGAGGTAGGGCAGAAAAAAAAATCAATTGAACTTTTCCTACCCTTATTTAAAAAAAGAGTAAAAAGGGAATCTCTAACCTGAATAACAATTTTCTAAGTGCAATATTTTGATTTTAATATCTTTCACATTCATATGGCTTGCATCCAATTCAACAAACCAATTCAATTTCATTAAAGATTGCAAAGAATGTTACTCATTTTGGGTGATCTGCTATTGCTGGAATTTTGTCAAGTGGAATTAGAATATGCTTGGGACTGAAAAGAAAAGAATCCTTTTGCTATTTTTGTGGTAGCTTCATAATTAAAATTTTTTTAAAAATGTTTTTTTTTTTTTAAGTTAAAGAAACAGTTATAGGCAACATGAAGAGTAGGTGATTTTTTTTTTTTTTTAAACATGAATACATTTTATGAATGTATTGCATTCATTTTATTCAATTTTCGTTATTTGTATCTTTCGATTAATCGTGAAAAAGTTTATATATATACCACACAAAAACCATATATATAAGGAAATAGCTTAGTTGAATTGAGTGGCAATTGTTACAACTTGGTGGTAAATGGTCAAAGAAATGTTCGTCAGGTCCTGAGTTCGAGTTCATGAAATGTATTTTTTTGTAAGAATCTGAGGTAGTCGGGTGACCGGCGTAAACACACACGTATAACGCAAGCGCACGTATCGTTCAAGTAGTATAAAAATATCGATCCCACGAGGACTTAATATCTAATTTATTAATTTTATGAGGTTAAATTATTACTAATATCTAACAAGTTGATTGATTGATTTGAAATGGTGACGATTCTAAATTTAAAAACAAGTAAATAAAATTGTCGAAAAATAGGTTTTAAGAAAATTCAATATTAAAAACTATTTAGGGTTGTGATTTCTTCCAATATCATTTAAAGATGAAGTGATTATCTTAAAGTTGGGTAATATATTGATTTATTAACCTGGAACACTAAATTATGTGTAAGCCTCTGTCGATGGTCAGACACAAATACCCAGTTTAACCCAATTGAACCATATGTCTATGTCAACCAAATTATCCGGATTCATTAAGTTTAAGTCCCAATTATGGCTACCCCCCGCCCGACAGGTATATTCCTATCCTGTAAGGAAATCTATTAAAGGGTTATCTATCCTCAAGGAAGATCGTGGGCTATTGAGTCTAAGGCTGAAACCTAAAATCCCTATGTCTAGTTCATTTTAGATTTACCAGATCAATTTTATTAATGGCCAATTAATGAAAAAGCATTAAGTTTAAGACTCAATAAATAAATCTTTATATTACCCAAGCTATAATCTAACCCTTATAAAACGGTGATATTGGATTTCATCACAACCCCAGATAACTAATTTAGTTACAACACATAACTAGGGCTAGTAAAAACTTGAAAAATAAAGACATAAAGTAAAAATGCGGTAAAGTAAATACTGAAAAGTAAATTACAATAAAATAAATGCTAAGGTAAAAGGAATTACTTTTACTACTACTAATTTAAATATCTCCTATAATATAATATATAAACTTGTGATAACATTACCAAACCGACCAATCTGGCGGTATCCTGATTAAGTCAAATTAAGTCCAACCAACCATTAAGGCGGAACCAATATTAAATTACCAACCGACCAATCTGGCGGTATCCTTTTTAAGTCAATATTTTAAATAGTGAATATATTATTTTTAAGGGAGATTAATCTAAATAGTAATAGTAATAGAATTACCTTTCACCCTAGCTAGGGAAGTTACCTCATCATGGTGAATAGTAAAAACTGTAAAAAGTAAAAAGTAAAAATTAAATTACTATTACTACAAACGTAATTAAAATTATTTTCAAAACTAAAAATTAAAAAACAAAAAAAAAACTAAAAACTAAAGAATCTAGAGAGAGAAACTATCTCTTTAGAAAGAATTGAAGAGAGAGGAAGGTACACTGAATTCTGAAATCTCGAGCTCAATTTATAGGCGCGGGTAAGGGTCCAGCGTCGCGACGCCCAGCTCGCGTCGCGACGCCAGATTCGTCGACGTGGCACGCTGTGGTTCGTCGGTTGCAGATTCTGGATAAGCTGATAAGGTGACACGTGGCAAAGTGGTTGGGCTTCAATTATTGTGACACGTGGCGTTGACGTGGCGGTGAGGTGGCGGTGACGTGGCGACACGTGGGAAAGAGACCGTCGGCACCATAGAATTGCGACACGTGGCAACTTCTGATTGGCTGATGATGACGTGGCGGTGAGGTGGCAATGTTGACTTGTTGACTTGCTGACGTGGCTGATGACATGGAGATGACCTAGAGTGACACGTGGCACACGTGGCGATGGTGACTGTCGGCACCGTAGGATGCTGACACGTGGCAAGGCGCATGTTAGTAGATCGGCTGTGATGGTGACACGTGGCACGGCGCATTTTAGCAAAGTCAAACTTTTCTCAGATTCTGATTTGTGGACCCGGCGCACGTTAGCACTGTTCGGCGGCATTTTAGACGTCGCGACGCGTAAGGCTTGGCGTCGCGACTCGCTTAAGACCAAAATATCCATGTTGACGCATTTTTTGTCCGTTTTTTGCCCCAAATTGCCTCCAATGCTTTCAAACTTTATTTATCTGCAAATAACACCAAATACATCAAAACGTTCACAAAACTCGCGAAACTATACAAAATATTAAGTTAATTGACTGGGAAATAGTGATATAAATATCACTCATCACAACCCCCAAACCTAACATTTTGCTAGTCCTCTCGAGAAAACATAAAAATAACATGAATATAAAATTAACTAAGCCACTTTCGTAGGGATCACGATTGCATTTAGCATATGCAACAAGCCTTTAAATCCCTATGTGTCCCTAGTGGACGAGTTGTAGTCTCGTGAGGGTTTACAGCAATGATACCCACAAACATTTTACAAAAGTAAAAAATTAGTTAAAACTAATGCACACAAAAGCAAAAAGACAAGCGAAAAAGAATAAAGAAGTTAGTGACTAATCAGGTGAAACTTCTACTCTAAGTTACTAGTTGTTTTGTTTCATTTTAAATTACTAAATAAGTAAATTCTCCGATTATTTTTACCATTCTTCATATGCACAGCCAACAAAATATTAAACAACTCATTTTTGTTTTTTGCCCACAACAGTCATAAGTGCAGTTGATAAGAGAGTAATATTTTTGTCCTAAAGTTTTATCAGATCATTCACCTTTTTGCAGCAATGGAATAATTTTACTCATTTTTCTGATTTTTTCTTTGATCTTTTCTCTATTTTTTATTTATATACAATATCTTCCGTCTATGTAGCGAGCTTGGGTCGATGGCTCCCAAACCAGTTGGCTTTAGGGCACCAGGTGTTAAGACACCCCTACGAACTTAATTACTCAGACTTCAGATATATATATTTTTGCACATCATCTTCGATCCATGTAACGAGCTTTGGGCCAGTGACTCCCAAACCAGTTGGCTTTTAGGGCACTAGGTGTTAAAACACCCTTACAGGCTTAATAACTCGGATCTCAGACGTTTTTTTTTTTTTTTTTTTTTTTTTTTTTTACTCCATTGCTTTTTGAGATGTTTCCTCTAATTAAACTAGAGCCAAATATTACAAACTTTTCAATTTAGCTCATGTCCGTATGTTACTATATATGTTGATAATATCTGCTAACTGAACATATGAAGATTCTTTTTTAGTCAGTTTTATGGAGAATTCACAAACTAAATAATTCAAAATGAAATAAACAAAAATTACTTGTTTGTTCGAAATAGGTTGAGATACGTCTCAGGAGTGGGAAACTCCTTACTCGGCTATCTTTTACCAATTCATCACCTTTTAGAGTCAAAATAAAAATACAAAACACAAAATATTTTTGTAATTTTTGAAAAATTTTTCAATTTTTTTTTGTATTTTTTGAAAAATTTTGGACTAAAAATAAAAAATAACACACAAACTAAAAACAAGGTACTGATCAACTAATTTCCTCCCCCAAACCTAAATGAGACATTGTCCCCAATGTCTTAAACAGTAAAAGGAGAGTTAAGAAGGTCGTACCTGGTTAGCTGTAATCTACAGGAAATTAAAGGTTAAGATCCAGATTAATTCGACGCCTCTTACCACGATCGTCCTCGGACCAATTTATCTTTGAAAGGATATGGTCAACTTGTGGTTCATAGGCTATGAGTTGGTCTATTAGATCCGGAGCAGTTCTGGCAGTGAAGAGGAGTTCTTTTTTAAAGGTTTTGACACGAACCCATTTCTTCGAGCATCATCAAGAAACACACAAAGAAAATCATAAAACCCATCAACATTGAGCAATCCAAGCGGTTTTCTGGTGTATGTTAAGGTTCGCCCAAGATAGAACTATAAAAATTTCCTCAATGTACCCAAGCCACCTGGCAAAGCGATAAAAGCATCAGCACGGTTAATCATTTCTACCAGTCGTTCAGACATACCTGACACGATCAGTTCCTCGCCGTTTGATGATCCAATAAGATTTGCCTCTGCCAAGGGTTTTGGATGATTCCCAAACATTACTGCCTCCTTCCTGTACAGCCTTTGAAACGATCCCCATAAGTCCGAGATTTCCTCCGCCGCATATATTAAGTGCATATTTCCTTGCAGCTAAGACTCGACCCAATTCCTGTGCTGCTTCTACGTATTGTGGTTAGTACCAACACTACTACCGCAAAACACACAGATATTTTCAACTCATCTTCTTGAAGTAGCTTCCATTTTTTATGTATTTCTTTCTCAACTCTGGATGCCTTCAAAAGTGCAATGACGAGCTGAATTTATAGAGTACCCTGAAAAAGGGTGAGTAATAATAGCACAAGTATCTTCCAGATGACGATTGTTAGCTAACAACAAAAAAATCGTGAAAGGTCAAAAAGTCTGGATCCTGTCTACGAAAATAAAGATATACAACAACAGAAAAGCGAATCAAAGCAATAATTAAGGCAACAGAATTGTGTACGCAATACGCCACTCGCTTAGTATAAATTCATTAGGATGTGTCTCAAGAATAATTCATTACTCAGCCATTGCTAATGAATTGTTTCTCATCTTTGATTGCCAAACACAATTCATTTTGTCTTAAAATGCTTCGTTTGTGCCTTTCCCTACAAAAAATAACACATAAAATTAAAAGTTCACACAAAATATGAAAACAAATTGCATGGGTTGCCTCTCTGCTAGCGCTAAATTTTTCGTCTTCAGCCAGACGTGACTGAAATCCATATGTCAAGGAGGGTTTCAATGTCGTTTTGGATGTCCGATTAAAGACAATCCCATGAGCGTTGCTTTTGAAGGGTCTTTTCCAACGGTAAAGTGGCAAAAAAAATTTGTCTCATTCAGTGCTCGTGTCCCCTTTTTAACTTTGTTGTTCCAGTGTTCCTGAAAAGAAAGAAAGAAAATTAGGAGGTCTCGTATGGTGCTTGACTTGGAATGGAAGTTCCATTCTGTCAAGCTTCTGGGTGATTCCTTAATTTGTACTCCCCAAAACATCGATGTTTCTCCTGAATGCTCTGGATCTTTATTAAGGTCAGACATTTGCTCCTCCATTTGCTCTGTTTCTTGCTCCACCTTCTCTTCACATATGTCTTTTAAAATTTATGTATTCAGTGCTTTATCTGTCATCTGTGATATACATGCTTCAGAATGTCAACCTGAGGATGTAATGATGTTTCTAACATTAGTCTTCATCCTCTGATATGACTGGAATGGTTGGCTCAGGTAGATCTTCTTCAAACATCAGGGTAAAGCATGCTCCAAGATCTTCATTTTGAGGATTGAAAGTTAGATCCTCCGTTGTTGGTGCAGTTGGTACAAATAGATCAGCTTCATCTCCTCGTCAGAATCTGAATAATAAAAGTCAATTGAGACTTTGCCGGTTCGGGCTCCTGAACTGATACCTCTGGTTGTTGATAACTGCTCAGCCTCCTCTCTCTGTTGAAGTGTCATTGTGAAATGATTGGTATTTGAAGGCTTCATCAGTGTATCATCGGAAACTGGTTCTTGAGGTATGTAGTCCTGGTTTTCTGTGAATTGTCTCATTTGATTTGTCATTCTCTGAATTGATGCTGATTGTCTCTGAATACTTTCAAATTGATTCTGGCATGTTTCAAGCATTGTATCCAACTTTTCGTCCCGTTTCTGGAACCAATCTTTGAGCATGTTTAACAACTGATCTTCCTCTGATGGTTCTAGTTGTTGATAAAATCGCTTATGGATGGTGGATAAGATGGGAAATGTGATGGTTTTTCATACTTTGAATGATTCTGAAAATTATGCCACTCTGAAAGGTATATACATTGATCGCTCGGTGGTTACCATCACATATTACACATCTCCCATTTCGTTTCTGTTGAGCAAATGTGGTATTGCTTGGTTCTGGCATCCAGTGATATTGTTGGGCTGGACAACAGGCCTCAGAAAACCGGACTGTTGCTCCCAGATTTGGGGCGTATCTTCTTGTAAAGCTCGTAATCTCTCAATCTCCTAGTAGTGTTCCATTTGTTCAATCACCTGAAAACAGAAGAAAGAAATAAAATTACAGATAGAGAAAATTAGATATAAGAAAATTAGATAGCTTCAAAATTAATAACTCAAGAAAAATAAGTCCCCGGCAACGGCGCCAAAAACTTGACCGGCGTAAACACACACGTATAATGCAAGCGCACGTATCGTTCAAGTAGTATAAAAATATCGATCCCACGAGGACTTAATATCTAATCTATTAATTTTATGAGGTTAAATGATTACTAATATCTAACAAGTTGATTGATTGATTTGAAATGGTGACGATTCTAAATTTAAAAACAAGTAAATAAAATTGTCGAAAAATAGGTTTTAAGAAAATTCAATATTAAAAACTATTTAGGGTTGTGATTTTCTTCCAATATCATTTAAAAGATGAAGTGATTATCTTAAAGTTGGGTAATATATTGATTTATTAACCTGGAACACTAAATTATGTGTAAGCCTCTGTCGATGGTCAGACACAAATACCCAGTTTAACCCAATTGAACCATATGTCTATGTCAACCAAATTATCCGGATTCATTAAGTTTAAGTCCCAATTATGGCTACCCCCCGCCCCGACATGTATATTCCTATCCTGTAAGGAAATCTATTAAAGGGTTATCTATCCTCAAGGAAGATCGTGGGCTATTGAGTCTAAGGCTGAAACCTAAAATCCCTATGTCTAGTTCATTTTAGATTTACCAGATCAATTTTATTAATGGCCAATTAATGAAAAGCATTAAGTTAAGACTCAATAAATAAATCTTTATATTACCCAAGCTATAATCTAACCCTTATAAAACGGTGATATTGGATTTCATCACAACAACCCCAGATAACTAATTTAGTTACAACACATAACTAACTAGGGCTAGTAAAAACTTGAAAATAAAAGACATAAAGTAAAAATGCGGTAAAGTAATACTGAAAAGTAAATTACAATAAAATAAAATGCTAAGGTAAAAGGAATTACTTTTACTACTACTAATTTAAATATCTCCTATAATATAATATATAAACTTGTGATAACATTACCAACCGACCAATCTGGCGGTATCCTGATTAAGTCAAATTAAGTCCAACCAACCATTAAGGCGGAACCAATATTAAATTACCAACCGCCAATCTGGCGGTATCCTTTTTAAGTCAATATTTTAAATAGTGAATATATTATTTTTAAGGGAGATTAATCTAAATAGTAATAGTAATAGAATTACCTTTCACCATAGCTAGAGAAGTTACCTCATCATGGTGAATAGTAAAAACTGTAAAATGTAAAAAGTAAAAATTAAATTATTATTACTACAAACGTAATTAAAATTATTTACAAAACTAAAAATTAAAAAACTAAAAAAAAAAAACTAAAAACTAAAGAATATAGAGAGAGAAACTATCTCTTTAGAAGAATTGAAGAGAGAGGAAGGTACACTGAATTCTGAAATCTCGAGCTCAATTTATAGGCGCGGGTAAGGGTCCAGCGTCGCGACGCCCAGCTCGCGTCGCGACGCCAGATTCGTCGACGTGGCACGCTGTGGTTCTCGGTTGCAGATTCTGGATAAGCTGATAAGGTGACACGTGGCAAGTGGTTGGGCTTCAATTATTGTGACACGTGGCGGCTTCTGATTGGTCGCTGAGATTCTTATCCGACACGTGTCAGATAAGGATAGGATACCCAATAATTGATGCTGACGTGGCGCTGACGTGGCGGTGAGGTGGCGTGACGTGGCGACACGTGGGAAAGAGACCGTCGGCACATAGAATTGCGACACGTGGCAGCTTCTGATTGGCTGATGATGACGTGGCGGTGAGGTGGCAATGTTGACTTGTTGACTTGCTGACGTGGCTGATGACATGGAGATGACCTGGAGTGACACGTGGCACACGTGGCGATGGTGACTGTCGGCACCGTAGGATGCTGACACGTGGCAAGGCGCTTGTTAGTAGATCGGCTGTGATGGTGACACGTGGCACGGCGCATTTTAGCAAAGTCAAACTTTTCTCAGATTCTGATTTGTGGAACCGGCGCACGTTAGCACTGTTCGGTGCATTTTAGACGTCGCGACGCGTAAGGCTTGGCGTCGCGACTCCCTTAAGACCAAAATATCCATGTTGATGCATTTTTGTCCGTTTTTTGCCCCAAATTGCCTCCAATGCTTTCCAAACTTTATTTATCTGCAAAATAACACCAAATACATCAAAACGTTCACAAACTCGCGAAACTATACAAAATATTAAGTTAATTGAGTGGGAAATAGTGATATAAATATCACTCATCATCGGGGGTTTTGTCTGCTCCCCTTAAGCCTGGATTGAGTGGTTTTGCATTGGAGTTTCCAAAAAAAAAAAGTGTTTTAAAATTCGAGTATGGAAAAATTTATAAAAAATGTCAATTCAAAGTGACAGAAATTAGGCTTTTCCAACATCTTCAAATATTAATATATAACATTTGAATTTAAAAATAAGTTTACCCTCAAGGGATGTGACTTAGTGGCAAAAGGCTTAAAATTTCATTGTCAGGTTCTGAGTTCGAGTACAAGAATGTATTTCTTATAAGAACTTTAGACAACCGAGAGTTTAACATGCCCCACTTAAGCTCGGGTCAGGTGACTTGGCGGCGAGATTTCCAATATTTTCAAAAAAAAGATTTGAGTCTTGTAAAGGAAGATCACTTACATGTGTAAGCTTGATTTATGTTCGTGGGTGAAGTATGCTATAGGTTTGGATGTATAAAAATCGTTAAAAAGTCAATATGTGATAAAAATAAAAAAAATAAAAAAAAAATAAAAAGGACTAATAAAAATTGGGCAATAAACCGAAAATACCCAAGGCACTTTCAATATTTTTGTAGAAATAAATAACTACAGATAAAACATTTTTTATTACACCTTGACTTAAATAATTTATTTCTGACTGTAAAAAAATAAACCCAATATGAATGATTTTCCTTGAGATTTCAAGTTACAAATCATCATAATTTGAATTACAAATCATATGCCTTGGTATTCCAACTCGAAGAACAAAGATGAGATTACAAGTTGATCAATGCTCATGTCGTGTGATTAGGGGTGGCAAAACGAATCGACGAATCGAATTTGTATCGAATCCTAAACGAATCGAATCAAAATGTGATGGATTCGTATTCGATTCGTTTATTAAACGAATCCTAATATCATGATTCGTATTCGATTCGTTTATTAAACGAATCGAATACGAATATTCGTTTATTCCTTTAGTCAATGATATTATTTAATAAAATAATTTACCACACTTGATTTACATTAAATCTTCATAAATATATACATATGAAATATGTAATTAATATATTTACTAAAAATATCTCACCAAATATCGAAAATATTATTTTTTTCTATGATAATTAGCTATAATTTCTCGAATCTTAATTGAAAATTAACAAGAACTAGTAAATAAAAATAATAAAACGAATCCTAAACGAATAAACGAATCAATGAGCTTAAATTCGTATTCGATTCGTTTAATAAACGAATCGAATCGAATTGACCCATTTATTAAACGAATCCATTTTTTCAAACCCGTATTCACTTTAAAGCGAATCGAATCGAACGAATAAACGAATCCTGACCCAAATTGCCACCCTACGTGTGATATATGCCTTAAGTGAGATGATATATTTCTAAAAGGCTAATGATAATTATGAGAAAGCAACAATTTTCAATCGAAATAGCTCATGCCAGCTGCCATAAGCTGGTGCAGTGGTATAATAGTTACAAAGTAGAGTTGTCAGAGACTGTCATAGGCCGGTGCGGTTACAGAGAAATAGACTGATCTGATTGACCAGCTGGAAGGTGGTTGAGGAAAGTTATGACTGCAATAATGGTAGAGTGACATGAGATGACGTCAGAGACAGTGAAATAGTACATTTGAAAGCCTATATAAAGTGGTTGAAGTCTCAGATTCAAGGTTGGTAATTTTTGGTTAGCAAATTCGTATCTCACAACTAGAAAAAATGAGAACTCAAGAACTAGAGTTAAATAGAGAAAGCTGGTCAGTTACATGACCATTTTGAGAGAATTATATCGAGCTTGTGTAAGACCCGAGGTGTTTAATCATTTTTTGAGTTCATTTCCTCATTTGTATCTTGGGTCGGTCTTCTCTCGTGGACATATGTAGGAGTCACTCTCTGCCAAACCATGTAAACTCTGTGATTTATCCATCTACTTATTAAGTTTGCTTTGGTTCTCTATTAACCAAAAAAATTGATTGCTGAGTGAGTTTTATTCGAGGGGTAATTTCCTATATTGCCATTGGAATGAAAAAAACTGTCAACAATTGACGCCGTTTGTGGGGATCAGTCTAAAAAGTGATACAACACACTAAGACGATGGCAGAGAATGTGAATCATAGAGCTCTAGAGGCCTCAATGGCGGAGTGGATGGAAAAGATGTAGGAGAAAATACGGGTGGAAATCAAGAAATCCAGGGAGGATATGAAGGCAATCCAAACCTTTATGAAGGCAATGATGGAGAAGGTAGAAAAGTTAAAGAAGAAATCAGCTCATACGGGGCCTAATCGCAGGAAGGAAGAAGTTATCAGTGGGAAAATACCAGTGGGTGGAGAAGAGGAGCGAGAGATCGGAAGGAGAAAACCACGGATAGTGAGGTCGGTGGTCATAGCCAGCGAAACACAAGCAGAAGAGGTCCGAGGGAAATGTGACGATGGATGAAAGTTAGAATAATTTTTAATAAGTTACTCGCACTTTTACACACTTGTTGTTTATTTGAATGGGAAATACTTGCTTGGTATTTTTTGGAAATGCCTGTGATCGGTGCCAGCAAAAGGTGCAAGTCGATGTGCGAATAAATTTAATAAAATAAAATAACAATTCGAGTAAAAATAAAAAGGCTGAATTGATTGAAGTGATGATCAATTTTTAAATTGGAATGCCATAATAAATTAAAATACTAGGGTTAGGGGATCCACTCTTGATATTTCAAATATAGATAAATCATAATTTTTAATAATATATCAGTTATCATTATTACACAGTTAATTTATTTCAGTATTTAATTATGACATAACATATAAAATCATCTATAAAGGTGGTGATATGATTTATCTATAACTAGTCCAAATAGGTACTCAATTATACCAGAACATATAAAATTATTCATAAAGGTGGTGATACGGTTTTGTCGATAATTAGTTTAAATTAAAATTACTCCCTCATATAATATGAGGTAAAGTATTAACTGTGTGCCAACTAAGATGAGATTGTCAATAGCGAATCAAGACACCCACAAATACAAGAGAATATTAAATATTAGTTTTTAGATTACAATTTATATATTATAACATTGACCGGCGTAAACACACACGTATGACGCAAGCGCACGTATCGTTCAAGTAGTATAAAAATATCGATCCCACGAGGACTTAATTCCTATTGTTGATTAATTATTGATACTATTTATTTAAAATATCTAATTAAGGGAGAAGAGAATGATTTCTTGATTGATTTGGTTGATTGTAGATTTGCTAAATAAATAAATAAATAAAAAGACAAAAGAAAATACTAAGGAAATACAACAAAAGAACAAAGATCTAAGGTAGTGATTATTTTATGTTTGTGTAATAAATTAGTTTACTAACCTGTAACACGAATTATGCAAAAGCCTCTGTCGATGGTCAGACGCAAATACCCAGTTTAACCCAATTGAACCATATGTCTATGTCAACCAAATTATCTGGATTCATTAAGTTTAAGTTCCAATTATGGCTAACCCCCGCCCGTCAGGTATGTGTTGTAGGGGGAACGCTCCCCTTCCCCCCGCGCAGCGGAAGCGATTAGGCTCACGAACTGAACTTGAAAATTTTTTCTCTGCTCTTCCATTTGCTTGGCCGAACCACACCAGTGGATTCACTGATGTTTTGGACAAAATCTCAGCTCCGGAATATAGCCCCGAAACAGTCCCCGAACAGCCCTTGAACTGCAGTGAAATAACGGACTGTTTTGGACACGTTATGGGCGCGAACTGCACCCAGTTTCAGGTCTGATTTGCGCCACTCACTGCTCAATTTCAATGATTGCTGATTTTTTCTCCAAAAATCAATCCTAACACACAGCCCTAAAATTACCCTAAAGTGTTTCCCAAAATCCCGAATGAAAACCAAACAAAACGGAGCTCCCTGAGAACTTGTATCTGCGCAAATTGCCAGGGATTCCAGGGGCTAGTTGTCATGACTTGTGTTAAGTATTTGGGGATATTTTTCAACGTCACGAGGTCTTCCGAACTATGTCTCGACACTAACGGAGGGTAGTGTGGGCTACACTCACAAATTAATCTCTAAAACGGTTTAGAGAATAATCACACACTCCAAAAGAATTCTCAACTCTTGAGAGCTTGGAGAAGGAGATGGAGGCTAGGGTTTTTTGATTTCTTGGATCTGAAAAATTAAATCATAATTTTTTTTCTTTTATACTTATGGTTAATTTCGTTTTCATAAACAAATCAACCACTAGTCTCCCTATATAGTCAAATTTCGGCCAAGGGTGGGGTAGGATTCCTTGTTTGATTTTGCTTCCAAAATAAACAAATCCTACTCCTTTTAGGACTCCCCAATTTTCGGCCAATGGGGATTTAATTTGGATTTGATTTTGTTTCCAAAACAAACAATCCTATCCTAATATGACTCCAAAAATTCGGCCAAGGTAGAGGACAATTAGGATTTGATTTTGTTTCCAAAACAAACAAATCATATTCCTTATCCAATAAGGAATCCTACCTTGGTAATAATCCTTAGCCTTATTAAATTATATCATAATAATTTAATGTTCTAATTTAATAATTATCATATATAATTATTAATACTTTATATTAACTTTTAATATAAAGTCTCATGTGTGATATAATTATTATTAATCATATTAATAATAATTATTCCTTTTTGTGATTATATAATTGGACCATCCAATTATATTAGCTCCGCTATAGTAAATCGAGCTAGCACGGGGACCAAGTGGACCTACGGTTCTGAGCTCCAATAATCTCGAAATATTAATTAAGCTCTTAATTAAATATTACGAATTATTAACTCCGGGTTATTCCACTAAAAACCTGAAGTTGCACTCTCGTCGCCGTAGATGAAATATAAGGCCGAACAAAGTCGGTGTCCACCGATAGTCATTGCATACGAATTGATCCTTCACGAATATCTCGTAATTAGAGCCGGGTCATAATGTCCGTTATACCCCTCTATTATTTTATCTTAAGTACCATTGATTCTCTAATGAACGATTCATTCATAACTGTTATGAATATTAATCTTTCTATTCGCAATAGAAAGACTTGAGCGCTCTAATCGTTCAAGTACCGAATCAACCCTTAAGAGAGATATTCATCTACTTCTCGCAAGAAGGAGTGAATTCCATGTCTATGTAAAACGTTCCCAGCTACATAACAGACTATGCCCCCAAAGTACGTAGTTATTGGTTGGGATTGCTACAACCAACCAACACATTTTGTAAATCAAAGGACATATCCCGCCATGCAGGAGTTCGTAGTACACTCGGGATTAAGATCAACCATATATGACCATCAAGTAGATTGAAATGACTTTCTTTGTTTAACTGATATTATAATAATGTCATTTCTATCTGGGTCCAGTCCTATATGATCACATCATATAAGGTGCCTCAATTCTCATGTCTCTACATGGACGATCCAGATTAAGATCGCTATCCAAATATAGAATGGACTGCAGCTATAGATAAACCACAAACAAAGTACCAGTTTGTTTGCTCTCTATGGACTATTTAAGATTACTAACTTCATACTTGAATCCTCTGGTGCATGACACTCATGCACCAAGTCTTGAAGGTACATAAGTAATCTATGGTATTTATGAAGATATATAATATGCGAAAATTAAAACAAACAATTTGATAAATTAATAATGCATCATTTTATTTCTATGCAAAAGAAACCGTTTACATCTCATGTAGCTCTAGGGCATACATCCCAACATAGGTCTATCCTGTAAGGAATCTATTAAAAGGTTATCTATCCTCAATGAAGATCGTGGGCTATTAAGTCTAAGGCTGAAACCTAAAATCCCTATGTGTAGTTCATTTTAGATTTACCACATCAATCTTATTGATGATCAGACAACAATAAGCATTAAACTTAAAACTTAATAAGTAAACCTTTAAATTACCCAAACTATAAAATAACACCTTATAAACCGTGATATTAGAATTCATCACAACCCCAGATAACTAACACATAACTAGAGCTAGTAAAAACTTAAAAGTAAAAGACATAAAGTAAAAATTCTGAAAAGTAAAAGACATCAAGTAAAGCGGAAAAGTAAAATAAAATGCTAAGGTAAAATGATCAACTTTTATTATTTACTATTAGATATCTCATTTATATAATATATTAAATTGTGATTATTTTACCAACCAGCCCATATAGCGGTGACATGATTAAGTCAAATTAAGTCCAACCCAGCCATAAAGGCGGAACCAAAATAAACCTGCCATATAGGCGGTAAGAAAATTTAATTACCAACCGATCAATCTGCCGGTATCCTTGATTAGTCAGGTTTAAAACCAAATTAAAATGAATTACCAACTGACCAATCTGGCGGTATCCTTTAAGTCAATATTTTAAAATAGTGAATATATTATTTTTAAGGGAGATTAATCTAAATAGTAACAGTAAAAGAATTACCTTTCACCCTAGCTGGGGAAGTTACATCCTCATGGTGAAGAGTAAAAACTGTAAAAAGTAAGAAAGTAATTACTGTGCGTAAAAGTAAATTGCGGAAAGTAAAAACTGAAAAGTAAAGAAAGAAAGTGCGAAAGCGGAAATTAATTACTAAAAGCTGTAAATAAACAAACAAGATACAATCTTCTTAGTATTCTTAAGGAATTCCTTAGAAGAAAGTATGAATTTACAAATGAAATGACTTGGTATTTATAAGCAAAATTTTGCCTCCATCAAATCATCCACCAAATCCATTATTATTGATCCACTAATTGCTCCACCAAATCCATTATTAATTGCTCCACTAATTGCTTATCATGTTGGTGGTGATTTGATAATTTTTTTATTATTTATTTATTAATTTATTTTTTGCTTTGAAAATGACTTTAATAATTATACACAACACACTTCTGGATGGTTCATCCATTTCGGGCATGACATCTTCAGAATTAGAAATCATTTTGTTTTTCAAAGTTGTAGATCTTTGAGTCTTATTTAATTTGGAACTTGAATCAGCTCAATCCGATATCGGAGTAAAACGTTATGCCCAAAATACGACAGATGCGCAAAAATGGAATTTCCAAAACTGCACTTCGTTAAAACGCCTTTTCAAGTTTCCAATCTCCAAAATTAATATGTCAAGTCCATTTTTGCCCTTATTTGACCCACATTTCGTCCTAAATGATTTCAATGTGTCCCAATATTATTTTATCTGCAAAATAAACTAAAACACATCAAAACGTTCATCAAACCCGAGTAACTAAACAAAATATAAGTAAAAGGGGCGGTAAATATTGATATATTTTCCGCTCATCAAACATAAATAATATTAATATATATTCCCATATTAAGAGTTTCACCCTTCATCCCAGCAGAATGCAATTAGCTACTCATAATTTGAATAAAAACATTCATAATTTTATTACTGAAAGAAAAAAATATTACAAAAAAAATATACAAGAGCAAGAATCATTCACAAATTCTCAAAGAGAGACTTATGAAGGAAGCTGAGGAAATGAGATGTAGAGCACCTCTATTTATAGAGGATGCTCAAAATCCTCTAGCAAGTTGCCATAATGCAAATGAATTGCATTATTACTGAAAACTTTTACAAATTGTCAACAATTTACATAAATCATCCATCAAATTTGAGGAAATGAGATGTAGAGCACCTCTACTTAAGGGACATGTCTCTTATACACTTCACTTATAAATATTAAGATAATTTCCATAAGGCAATACTTATCTATTAATCCATATGACTTCATCTTCCGTTTGAAAATCCATTTGTAGCCTAGTAGCTTGCAACCTGGAGGAAGATCAACCAACTCCCAAGTATGATTTTGAAGGATAGAATCAATCTCGCTATCGATAACATCTTTCCACAAAGGTGCCTCAGAAGAAGACATCGATTCTTTATAACTTTGAGGCTCATTTTCTAACAAGTATGTTAGAAAATCAGGTCCAAATGACTTAGACATTCTTGCTATTTTGCTACGTCTAGGTTCATTTTCCTCAATATTTTCATGTTCATCTGATTCTTGGTTAACTTGATCACTACTAGTAGCAATATCAATAGTTCTTTTGAGAGACTATGTTCTTTGTTTTTCTTAACAAGGAAATATCTCTTCAAAAAATGTCGCATTCCTTGACTCAATTATCATATTTGGATTGATATCAGGAATTTCAAACTTATATACTAAGAATCGATACGCACTACTGTTGTGAGCATATCCAGTGAATATACAATCAACAGTTTTTGGTCATATTCTCACATTCTTAGGTTTAGGAACCATCGCTTTGGCGAGACATCCCCATAATTTTAGATATTTGTAGGAAGGTGCATGACCTTTCCATAATTCATATGGGTATTTTTCAATCTTCTGTGAGGTAACTTGTTCATAACGTAGTTGGCGAAAAGTAAGGCTTCCCCCACAAGTTCTGGGAAACCATAGTTTGTCAACATGTCATTCATCATTTCCTTCAACGTTTGATTTTTACGTTCCACAATCCCGTTTTGTTGAGGTGAATAAAGAGCAATAGTTTCATGAATAATTCCATGATTGAAACAATAATTTCATGGAATTATTCATGAAACAATATTCACCAAATGATGACACATATCACATCTCCTATCATTTCTGATTCTTTTGATTTTCTTGCAAAGTTGATTTTTAACTTTATTCTTATAGTGTATAAAGCTCTCAATAGCTTCATCTTTGCTCATCAGCAAATACACATAACAGAATCTTGTGTTATATATTCGATAAAACTGACAAAGTACTTTTTATCGCCTCTTGTTTGCACAACATTCATATCACACACATCAGTGTGTATGAGTTCCAAAGGTTCAGAATTTCGTTCTATGGAATTAAATGATGCTTTATTCATTTTTGCTTCAACACATGCTTCACATTTATGTTGATTATCAATTATAAATTTAGGTATGAGGTCCATGTTAATCAATTTACGTATTGTATCATAATTAACATGCCCCAACCTCTCATGACATATATTTTATGACCCGATAATATAAGCAAAAGATGTAGCTTTATTATTATTAGCACTGTGTCGATTGACAATCATTATATTGAACTTCAAAATGCCCTCAGTGAGGTATCATTTTCCTACTAAGATATTATTTTTGGTCAGTATAAACTTGTAAGAAACAAATACAAGCTTAAAATCATTCTTGCTAAGGAGTGAACCCGAAACAAAGTGCTTTCAAATATCGGGAACATATAAAATATTCTTCAATGTAAGCTCTTTCACGGATGTCATCTTTAGAACCATTGTGCCTTGTCCAACCACTCTAGAGGTATGTGAGTTTCCCATTGTCAAATGATTACCACCAACTGTGAGACCAAGTCTCTTGTTTTGTTATTTAAAAATTCAATTGGTATCTTATCTTATCTCTCTCACACTCCATCACCCCCACTTCTCTCAACTTTCCCCCAAATCCAGCAACCACACACACACATCTTAATAAAACTCAACCACTTCTTTATTTAAAACATCAAATAACCCTAACTCTTCCTTTTGTGTGTGTACTTAGTGTGGATCAATTGAGAGTAAACAGTTTATTAAAGTTAATTCCAGAGACCATTGAACAGTTAGAGAGAGAGAAAACGCAAAACCAGTAGAGAGAGAAAATGCATAAGAGAGAAAAAGTATGGGCAGGAGAGAGAAATGGCTCGTTCGATGTCTTCCGGTCATCTTTTCCGGCAAGTGACCACATCTGGAGAATCCTCTCACCGAGACGAATCCAACACCACCGGACCGCCATCGTGAATCTACCGCACTCGCCCTCACGTTCTCCCACGTGCCGCCACACCGTCGCTTCACGTGCCCCACGCGTCGTCGTGCGTGACCGACACCTCATGGACCAGAATCTTCCCATCATCGAGATACGCGGGGTAGACACCTTATTTGCCCAATTCAGACCTTCGATTGTTGTGAAACGAGCCTAGAACGAGAGTTAACGTCGTTCGATCATTCATCGGTGATCGTCGAGCATCCGCCATTACCACCACTGCCGTTGTGATCCTGATGATGTGTACTGTCCGTGGACCACCTCGTTCTGAAATTCTGGAGTCGTTGGAGCTCAGTACGTTATACTTTACAATTTTAGGGGTGTATTTGTAAGATTTTGAAAGTTTTAGACTTATTCATAATTTGGCATGTTTAGGGACCTAAATGTGTAAATTCTGATTTTAGTGAGTAATAGGTGATAAATGAGAAGTTTGGGACTAAATTGATAATATTGGAGAGTATTAGTGTTAAATTATAAATTTAGAAAGTTTATGGGTAAAAATCATAATTTTAGTAAAATATAGGGACATGATCGTAATTTTATAATTTTTCCAGATTTTTAGCGAGGACATATAGATATAGAGAGGTGTGCGTGGATTGAGGTAAGTACAAAGTACGATGATTCCCTTGACATAAATGTTTGTTGATTGATGTTTGATATATGGGTTTACGTAATATAATATGAATATATATATATATATATATGTTGGAAAATTGATAGCATGAGAACATAAATTGTGAATACAATTTTTAAATATAAATTATATGCTTGTACTATGAATCGAAGTATTTGAGTATTATATGATTTTGAGTTGAGTTGATGGATTAAATGCGAGGAGATGTGTTGTATTGGATGATGTGTGAGATTTGTTGTTATGCTGCCGGATTTAGTATGATAATGGTCGGATATGCGAGATTAGCAGAGGCGTGTGGTTCAATCCCCCTCTTGCATATTTATGCGGGATTATATAGTGGGAAACCTTGGGGGTAAGAGATTGACTCTCCTAATGGTTTCAATCCATTATTATACCGAATCCGGATAGCAAACATTGTTTGATTGAGATGTGTTGTTATGAGTATGTTTTGCCTGAGTTAGCTTTTGAATATATTAACTGTTATTTTCATATTTTCATTATTCATATATATATTTTGCTGGTGAGGTCATGTCCAGAGTATGAGTGTTTTTACTTACTGAGCTCTTTAAGCTCACCCTCAATTTCCCAAACATCTCAGGTAGTTCGTCAGCGCAACAGTAGCAGTATCGTTACCAGAAATTGACTCGTTTGCCACAGTCGTCAGTCGGGTTGATCCATCCATTTCTTTTGGTTTTTGAGATATGATATTTAGGACAACTTCTCTGTTTTCTTACACTTTTGGTGTAAATATTTATTTGGGATTTATTGGATTGCATTTTATGAAATATTATTTTCTGTGTGAACTTTTGGTTCAGTTGCATGACATATAGGTGTTCGAGCTGAAGTGGTTTGCGGACCCCTTTCTAGGGTTGGGTCCGCTCTAGGGAGGGGGTCGTGACACCATCAACCTTCTGATAGGAGGAAAATATTTCACTGGCAATAAAAATATGACGAGTAATCCCCGTATTTACCCACCATTCTCTCGGATTCCTAACCAAGTTGGCTTCAATTACAACCGCTGAGAGGTTTAACTCTGAGATCTCATCAGTTAGCAGCTCATCGTCAGTGACATTAGCCTCATTTTTATTTTTCTTGCTCATGTCCTGAGAATTCTTATTTATGCAGTCTTTTGCTATGTGACTGTTTTTTCCACAGATGTAGCACTTCCCTTTGAACTTCTTATTTGTTTAGGAAGAATCAACTCCACTGTTCTTTCTCATTCCACGATCCCTTTCCACCCTCGACGATGTTGGCCTTAGACTTCATAGTCTTTTAGCTAGCCTTCTCAGACTTCCTGTTGTCCTCTTCGATTCTCAATCGAACTCAAAGGTATTCAAGACTCATCTGCTTCTTTTTGTGTTTCTGATAACTTCTGAAGTCTTTTCATGATGGATGCAACTTCTCAATAATTGTGGCACTTGAAAAGTCTCGCAGAGTTTCATTCCCTCATCAATATTTCGTGAATGATCAACTGTAGTTCACCCAATTGAGACATTATCGTCATTGAATCTATCATTTTATAGTCCAGGAACCTACTGTTGGGGTTGGTGCTCAGAGCGCCAATTCCCAGTTGTATTTCTTTTGAATACTTCTGTAAAACATTATTATTATGAATAATATATGCAGTTTCTATAATATAATCTATCTTTTTAAATGGTAAATACGTAACGACCTTAGAATGATTAGTCATGGTACTGTTGCAAAAGCGTCGCAACTGACATTGGGTAGTATCATGACGTTGTCATTCTCAGATTGTTCCTGGTCAAGGTTTACACTACTTGGTCAGTATAGTAAACCCGTTGAGACCAGTACATGTCGTATACTGGAATATATGATTCCAATGGTTTCTCAATGAACCATTAGTCTTGGAGACTAGTATAGACGTGTAGGTGTTTATAGCGGATAAACACTGAACGACTCACCGAAGATTCTTAATGGATGGTACACCAGCGTCAACAAGAATCTTCTCGGGTTGAGTAGCACTTGTGATTCTTAGACTTAAGATGCCATTGTGGGCACATGAGACATCTTCTACACTTAGATGACAGTCACGTCAATGATCTATTTAGATCAGACCTCCGCTTGTTCGTTGGGTGTAGATAGATCCTCAGGGTGTCCTATGTGTATCAAGATAGAATCCGTCAGTTCTGTGTACCAGAGCATAGGTAGTCCATATGATTAGCAATCAGATAAAACCATGGGCCCGTGGTAAAGTTTAGAAGCCAGTTCTAAACATTCTTTTAGAGATTGCTAATGGAATAGTCGACTGGATAATTCCCGTAGAGATTTGACGTTTACATCTATATCTCTGGGATTTATCCGGATACCTGTGACGGAGGAATTATACATTTGCCATGACCTCGACCTGTATGGTTCAACGAGATTATCCGTGATCGTCATAATCTACGGGTGGATAGATTATGGACACGAAATTAGATTTCTTGACGGATATACCTAAATCTAGAGAGTCTCAATAATGAAACATACTCGTAGAGCACTAGAGCAACATTAATAAATAATATTGATTATTTATAAAGTCGTTTAAAGGTTAAACGCAAAATACGTGCTAAAGGGACCCGATGGTCATTTACCTAATTATTGTGTATTTACATTTAATACTTGATTAATTTAAATACACATTAATTAATAGTCAAAATGAGTTATTTGACTTATATCCTATATGAATATATATTTTTGATATTTAATGTAAATATTATACATATATTTAATATATTTGTATTTGATTAATTAATTGATTATTTAATTGTTAAATGATTAAATTAATTAAAATATAAATATTTTACATTAGGATATTTGATGTAAATTATATTAGTTGCCTTTGTTGACTTAATTAAAATATTTAATAAAGTGGTTTTTGGATATTTAACCAAGTTGACTAAATTAAAGTGAAATGAAAATGAAATTACAAGACTTGTATATGTCATGGTGAAATTCGGCCAAGGCATTTCTTGTCCAAGTATATATTGTTTTTCATTTCATTTTATTCATAACCTAATACACTTTACAAAGACAAACTCCATTGAAGAAACAAAAAGGAAACTTGTGAAAAGAAAGACAAAATCAAAGAAAGCTTGGATTTTAGTAAGTTTCTTCAACTTACTATTAGAAAGGAAAATGTTCCTTAGGATCTAGGCTTTAACATATGATGTTCTTAGGTTATTTCTTTCTTTATTCCTGTGTTTTTGTTGGTGGAAGTTTTGATGGAAGTGTTAAGCATGTGTGATGAAAGAAGATTGTGACTATTGTAGTTATAAGCTTTCTTTTAAGGTTTTGGAAACCATGTTGCTAATCTAGAGTTGTTGACCCACTCTTAGATGACCTAGATTTGATCTTGAGTTGTTTCATTGTGTTGAGACTTGGATTGGATGTAAGAATGATGATTGAAGTAATTGATTTAACCAATTTGGTCTAATTTGTCCAATTTGATGAAATTGAAAAATTAGGGTTCATGACCAATTCCAAATTTGGGACTTTTCATATATGTTGTGTATTTGGATGTGTATATGATGCATATAAAGTTTCATGTTGATTGGATTGCATCTTGATGTGTTTTGAGACATGAAATGACCAAATGGACAAAATGCACACTTTAGGAGGCATTCGACCAATGTAAGAAAAAATGGGGATTTGGTTGCTTTTGGTGTTTTGAACATGCTAAGTTCATCTAAGAAATGATTTAGAATCATTCAAAATTGATTTGATCAATTTCGGATTAAAATGGACAAAAATACCAAGTAATGGTAATTTGGTAAATTCACTTAAATATGATTTATTAAATTTTATTTCATAATTTGATTATTGGAATATTAAATAAATATGTTTATTTAATTAATCCGAGAAAAATTTTCGAAATCGGAAAATATGATTTTCCACCGCTTCCGCTGCGTTACCGGATTCAGGCCCTAAAAAACCCCTACACCTACCCACGATAAAATTTTTTATGTCCGACATCCTATATTTGTAATTCTTCTCAAGATATTCCCAGAGAAGCTTTGCAAAAGTCATGTCTTAGTACACATTATATACGGTATTGTCAAGTCCTCCCAAGAGGTAACTCTTGCATAAGAAGTCGTCTTGCGTAAGGATGGAAAAAAAAGCCGGGCTTGGTCCGACCCGCCCGGGCTTGGTCCGACCCGCCCGGACTTTGGCCCGGCCCGAGAGTAAAAAATCTCGGGCCGTGAAGTAGAGGTCCGACTCTGGCACATTAAGCCCAGGCCCAGCCTGACCAGACCGGGCTTAAAAAATATTATATTATATTTATTATATAATAATTATATATGTATATAAATATTTTATAATAAATTAAAATATATTTATTTTTTTATTAATAAAAAATCAGGCCGGATAAAGCCCGACCTGAGTCGGGCTAGGCTTTTCCCGAGCCTGGGCAAAATAATAATTACCGGGCTCGGGCTGGGCTTATCAAAGCTCGGGCCCGACCTGGCCCATTGCCACTCTTAGTCTTGCGACCATGTCTCAATTCGTAGTTGCTTGGCTATTTTCATTTCTCCCTCCACATGACCCAGAGGATCTTCCTTGAGATACTTAACCAACTCCAGTGTTGTCAGGTAAAAAAATATTTTACTTTGTCACTATTTGAAGTTTGCTCCACCAACTTATATGATTTCTCTCCATGAGCGACTGATACTGTGATATTTCCACTAGCCATGTGTAACTAGAAATGAAACAGTAATCAATAAGTATAGAAAAAGATAAATCACACAACGATCAACTATAAGATATTGTTTATGTGTTACATTAAGAGTCCACTTGATGTTATCTTGGGCAATAATACCAAATAACACAAGTCCTTGAATTTATGACTAAGGTTTCTTATGATAGGTAAATAAAGGAAAATTCCCAGAGGACGAGAGGGGTCCGACGTAACCACTTAAATCCCTACCCAATGGCTTTTATCGCCTTGTTGACAAAATTTCCTTAATCACTTTCTCAACAGAATATCTTAGGCGTTCAATTTTAGTGTTACACTTCAATTCACAAGTACAATAATCTTTTAATATATGTGTGTGTATATATATATGAATTCAATCAAGCTTGGATGAAATTATTTGTGTATAACTGCACTTTTAACTCTCAACCAAGTATGCAGCAAACAATCAACAAATAAGTTTCAACTTTATCACTTTATAGATTAGGTGTATTCTTGTGATAATTGAATACCCTAATATTAATTTAAACCTATACTACAAAGTTTACAAATTCAATATTGATTTTACTAAGTTAATATTACTACATATATTCTATAATACCAAATTTCATAGCCATAACATGTATTTCATATGAAAATTATCAAGATAATATAAGTTGTATGAAATTAATAGATTGATCTAAGTTTATGTTATTATTTTAAATCTAAAAAATTTCAGGATTGATTTGTGTTAGTGCCACGTTCGTTCATCCGTTCGAATGAAACTTTCAAAAAAATCACATTCATGTAGTGTTTGAATACGCGTTCGAACGAACATTTCCAAAAAATTCACATTCATGTAGTGTTTGAATACGCGTTCGAACGAACCTTTCCAGTGGACTGCCTTCTCGAGCGACGTTTGAAGACGCGTTCGAACTACAAATTATAGGGTTTTTCCTTATACGTTCGTCGGGCGTTCGAACGTTCTTGCGTAGTTTTCATGTACAAAACACATTTTCCAGGAAGATGAATATTAAAACATGCAAAAACAAAGTTAACAACACATAGAAAATAATAAGTTCTTAAGATTATTGTTCATAATGTGTTATTAGTCAATTTAGACATGCATTATACAATCAATTTTCACTATCATGCAATCAAAATACCATAAACATAAAAACTTAGAAAAACCTGAAAATTTGTTGAAGAAGATGGAAACTCAAGACCAAGTCGAGATGCATCTGTCCTTAAGAACTTATTATCCCCACCTCGGTGCTCTACGAATTCTTTGTGGCTAACGTTCTACCAGGATTACTTGGTTGTTTCTTATAGAAGGGACACTCATTTCTCCAAGAACTTGAATAAGGACAAAAATGATGGAAACTCTCTCTAGAAATGACTCTCCTAACAATGAATACGTTATGAAATTTTTTGGATTTTTTTGGATTGATGAAAATGAACCCAAGACCCTCTTTTTATAGGCATGGAATGATGTCTTTGTGGGTATCCTTTGGTTTAGGGTGCAACCCTCCTGAATGTCATATCCCTCTCTAATGCCCTTTAATACCTAGAATTATGTTATTTCAATTTAGATAATATGTCCATTCAACTTGTGTTTTTCCCATAAGGTACTATTTAATGGACATATCTCTCATATATTATCATTTTCTTTCCCTTTTCCCCGGAAAATTCAAGGTAACACATAAAAAGACATTCTCTTACTCTAACTCTACAGCTGAGATCAAGTTGGATTTTATCATAATATATGTAACTTCTTACGTGTAGATTTTACATGTTGTAATAGCTAAATCTTAATCCAAAATTACATTAAAAATATATATATATATAAATAGAATCATTGATTTGATGAGCTGCAGTTTGCAATAATGTTTTTTTTTTTACGTTTATGGAACATTCCCAGAAAATCTTGCAATATTAAAAAGCTTTATTGTATAAATAATGACTGAAAAAAAATAATTAATCTATTAAAATTATCTAGCTGTCAGTGGGGACTAGGGCTTGTACAGTTGTACACATGTTTATCAAGTCTTATGTTATGTTCAATCAAAACTAATTTGTCTATATAATAATAGGTTTGACTTATTACTGGCTCCCCGAAACTGACGCTGGAATATGCCTCAAATACTATAGTAATTTATCTCTCTCTATATATTAATTTAAAGAGAAAATGAGTGAAATTCTTATGATGTTGGGTGAAATTAAGATAAGCCGTTTTATGTTTACAAATTTTAAATTTTAAAATAAAAAAATTCTTAATCTTAATTGTGATCTAGATCCCTAGCCGGATTTCTAACCATTTGGGATAAATTTTTATCCCGAGTCAAAAAATCAATCATGATTTGAAGAATTTTTTTTGTTTCAAATCACAATCGAGATGGACTGCGATGAGACCAGTTCAAGATGAGATATCATGATTTTCATCATTACCTCATGTTTTATAATAAGAATCGAAATATCTATAGCAAAATCTCATGTGGGGCCGTGGGGATTTCATTTAGTTTTAAAATATTATGAGAGTTTCACTTAATTTAACCAAACCTAAATTAATTAAATGTATCCCTAAATATGTTATATATGGGGCACACCCAACATGAGTGATGAGGGGGGTCGAAAATTTTATTTTTATTTTTGTAATTTTTTGGGGGTCGTGAATTTTTTTTTATATAAATAAATATAATATATTATATATATATATATATATATATATATATATTATATATTATAAAGCACAATGGTGTTGGAGGAAAGAGAAGACAACCAATGGTTATGATTAAGAGAGATAATGTATCAAAAGACTATCTTTATGTGGCTTAATTGGCGGCTCAGATCATTTCATTATAATCTAATGGTTGATAAAGAATCATTCCATTATAGAATCTCTATAAAATGGAAAATGAAAACTACCAAATAAATTAAAGAATAAAATCATTTATTAAAGGAAAATGAAAACTACCAAATAAATTAAAGAATAAAATCATTTAATTAAAAAATAAAATCATTTCATGATAGAATATCTCTGAAAATTAACAAACAAATTAAACAACAGAATCTTAATCTCTCTGTAAATTCTGTAACACCGTGCCCGGATGCACGAGCAATATCTAGTATATATATATATATTATGAGTGATCATGTTTATCACTTGTAAGCCGTATTTGGTAAGCCAATTATTAATTAACCACTACCATCTACCAAGCCATAGTTGGTGTAATGGGTTTGAAATTTGTTTTTATTTTTTATTTTTATTTTTTATTTTTAAGTACTGGTATGAAAGTAGGAATTGGTGACTACTGTGTGAATTCCATCAAATATATAAAGTTTTCAATTCAAGTCATAGTTTCTTTGTTTATTATACAAAAAAGGGAAAAAAAATTGATGTTGAAAATTTGATACATAAGCCATAGTTTCTGTATGTATCAAATTTTTTTTTGACTGCACCAGCCTGTCTTGTCTATTATTAATCACCCATTTAAAATTTTAAGAACTCACTAACTAAAATTTGTCTTGAGCCATGCATGTATTTATAGACCTGGCCATCAATCCGATTTTGTTATGAACCGGTCGATTTTCGGTTTCATTCTATGAAACCGAAATCGAACCGGATTTGTGGAATTGGGAACCGAGAATCGAACCGGACGGTTCCGGTTCAAATATATTTTTTAAAAACAATGGAAATTAAATTTTAAAGAAATTTATAAATTTATAATAATTATTTATTTATTTATTTGAATTTTATTAAATTAAATTTAAAACTTAAAATTATTTTAAATTTTAATAGTAGAACCGAACGGTTCCAAAGGTTCGACTAGGATGGGAATCCTTCGATTCGATTCTGATTCGGTTCCGGTTCCGGTTCCGAAGTACCGGAATCGTGCCCGAGTTTATGTATTTATGTTTTATTGTTTAAACAGAATTTTTCAAGTCAACCTCCGAACAAGGAAAATATATATATATATATATATATATATATATTATATGTGTTAGCTAAAATAATGGAAATGTCGCTTTCTTTTGTGGTCGCCATTTTCAATTTTTAGTTTTTATAATTAGTTGGTGGGGTTGTTTTTTCTTTAAAAAAAAAAATTTTATGTGAAGGGCATGATATAAGCCGATAATTATTTATGAAAATTACTTGGCATTTATCTTTAAGCCTTCGAACAATGATGTTGAGGGCAAGGGTTCGAGTTTTTATAGGGATTCAATGTTCGCCCTTCAAAACAGGATCGAAATGATGTTAAAACCTGAGTTTTGAAGTGAAAAATAATTTCGGAGAAAATAAAGGATTGTATTAAAATTTAACTCACTTTTAAGTAATTTTTTTTTAAAAAATTTATTTGTTCCATTAAGTTTGGTTACTTTACGTTATGGTACCAAAATCTTATTTGTGCCACAGCTCCTAAATACTTATAAGTAGGGTATATATGATCTTCAATGACATATTTTCGAGCTATATGTTTAGCAGTAAAGATGGCAATCGATTGAGAGAATTCAAGATTTGTCATTTCTGATCTTGACTAATCATCATGAATCTCATATTAATTTTGAATCGGGATAATAAATTATCTTTAATCTTAATTAAAATTCAAAGAATCTTGAATTCATATCAAACAATAAAAATTCTAAATCTCTGGGTTTTTCACCATCCGTTATCGAATCAGATTTGTTATCAAATCCAATCTACTATCGGATTTATTATCAAATCGGATTCTCTATCAGATTCGAATCCGTTATCAAATCGGATTCGGATTTGTTATCAAATCGGATAAAATCCGATTCGATCTGATAGTTATCAAATTTATCCGATTCGATCCGAAATTTGACAAACGAACCAAACACGATTTGAACAGATCCGATACCTAGTCCTACAAACAGTTACATTTGACAGAGAAAAATATATATTAAAAAATACAATAATTTTAGGGGAATATTTTTTTATGACATTGTAGTGATATTATGTTTCAATCAGTTATATATTCTAGTATCTCTTCAAAATATACAACTGTTTGAAATAAAAATACCACTAAAATATCACAAAAAATATCCCCTAGAAATGTCCTAAAATATATAATAAACTCCAAGCACAATTATCAGAACTTATTGACTTGTTTTTTTTTTTAAATGAAGAGGTAATTTTTACTATTTTTTTATGAGACTAAATATGACAACTCTGAACTGTATTCTAGTTTATAACAGCTGTTTTTAGAAAGCAAGCCAAATATAAAAAAAGATTCAGTTGTTATTCATATCTTTATCATTTTTATTTTTTATTTTTTGAAATCTTTCTTGATCAAAATTACCATTTTCATGTACCATGCAAAATTTTTGAGTCATTTTCAAGTATTCAAAATCAATTTACAGAATGTATTTATCTGATATGGTGGTGATGATAGCATTACAGTCTTAGTTAAATTTAATTTTAAGCTGTTTTGTCTTTTGCATGGATGTTTCATTTTCAATTTGACATAATTTTTATATATTTATAAATATATTTATGCAAGAATGTGGCCCACTTTCGAAAAATTACTTCTGCTTTTGCTTTGCTTTCTTTAAGCTGTAGCTGTGAAGACGTGTGTTAGTTGTGCTTACTTGTTTCTTGGTCCATATAGCTTTTCGTTCTTCCTATAAATGGTCACCTTCTGAGTTTCTTCAAACTCATCTGTTCAAGAACAGAGAATCCAGGTACCCAGAAAAAAAAAAAAATCTGTTTCTGGGTTTATTAAAACTGCTTGTGTTGAGTAATATTATTACAAGAGTTTGCTTATATCTCCAAGGAGCTGAGATATTTTGGAGTTTATAATTGGTGAGCTTTTTATAGTAATTGTTTTTTGTGTTCTTTGTTAAAAATGGTGTGAGATCATTTTTTTATTTTTTATTTTTTGTAGAATTTTTGTAGGCTTGGTATCTTGAAATTATGAAGGGCATTGAACTTTTAGATAGTATTTGCATAATTACTGTAAATAATTTACAGTATTGTGTTTCTGTTGATTTTAATTTTGTATCACATTGCATAGTCATAATGTTAGCTATTGAAATTTGAAACTGATCAATGCACAATGCTCTAGAGAAATGAATATGAACATTGATTCGTGTATCGATTTGGATTGAATTGAACTTTTGAAGTGCTTGTTTCCTTAGATCTTAGATCTGGTGTAGTGAAATGGAGCATTATACATATAATTCTGTTATGTCACATTGTTCTTGATATAAGTTAAAGAATTCTCCGGTTCACCAACATGAGCTGTATAATTGAACTTCAGTGGCCCTGCTTGCCTGTTTTTCTTGAAGCAAATTTAGTGGTGTCTTTATTTAGAGACTAATAACACTAAATGGGGAAAAAATTTCAGTTGATTGAATTTGTAAGCCTGTATCAGTTAATGCTTAGTTGTATATGATGAGAGTTTAATGTAACTGAGCTGTTATGTCCCTCAGGAGTTTTGATATGGTAATGGAGATCAGCGAGAGCATGGATTCTGCGAAACAGAATTCATCCGAAGAACTTCCATCACTCATCAAGTATATATCTTCAAATGATTTAGAGGGTTTTGATAGTGTTAAAGGCAATGGAAACTTGAATAATCGCGGTAAAAAATATGTTTCTGAGCCTTTATGTCCACTGGCTGTGGTGAGTGTACTTTCATATGCTGTGCCTTCTGGAAAAAAAATTAATGTCTATTCTTGTTACAGAAGTAATATATTCTGATGCATCTGCGACAGGTAATTGAAACTGCTGATGGTCAAGGACTGAATGGAGAGCCTCACTGCAGCAATCATAAGAGGGTCAATTCTATAAGCATGCCATCCTCTCCTAGGGAAGTTGAAATGAAGAACCCGAAAAGAGTTCTTTTTGATCTCAAGGGGGTTCCGGATTCTTCTGCTATTCCAAAATCTGCGAAGAGTCATTCCCAGCCAATGCCTAAAGGGTTTGTATTCCAGGAGGCAGTTAACCAACCAACCATTACCCACCATCCAAGTATAGCCAGATTTAGGGATAACAGATTTGATTCTTTCAAAACATTTTCTGGGAGACTTGAGAGGCAGCTAACAAATCTTCGTGGAAGGCCAAAGGAAACTGGACCTGAAAATAACACTAGCAAGAAGAAAGAAGAAAAGAAAGCAGAAAGGGAAAGTAGTTTACCTGTGGACCGATACTTTGATGCATTGCAAGGGCCTGAATTGGACACCCTTAGAGTATGAGTTTATATGCCAATGAATTTTAGTTCATATTATAGCTGTCCTTAACAAATTTTGTTGGTTTAAAACTGATCATATCATAACAATTTTTATTTATACAGCCTTCAGAGGAGATGGTGCTTCCTGGTGACAAGACTTGGCCATTTCTTCTCCGATTTCCCATCTCTTCATTTGGTATCTGTCTTGGTGTTAGCAGCCAAGCAATTTTGTGGAAAACCATAGCCACCTCTTCCTCCACGAAGTTTCTCCACGTAATCCCAGAAATAAATACCGTCCTGTGGTTTATTTCGGTTCTTCTTGTTATCATTATTGCTTCAGTCTACCTTATGAAAGTAATCCTATACTTTGAAGCAGTTCGCCGTGAGTATTATCACCCAATTCGAGTCAACTTCTTCTTTGCCCCTTGGGTAGCATTACTGTTTTTAGCTCTTGGCGTGCCACCTTCGATTCATGAAAAGTTACCTGAATGGCTTTGGTATGTTCTCATGACTCCACTATTCTGTTTCGAGCTTAAGCTCTATGGACAATGGATGTCTGGAGGTCAAAGGAGGCTTTCAAAAGTGGCAAATCCCTCAAACCATCTAGCAGTTGTTGGGAATTTTGTTGGGGCATTGCTGGGTGCTACAATGGGGTTAAAAGAAGGGCCCATATTCTTCTTTGCTATTGGCTTGGCTCACTACACAGTCCTCTTTGTAACTCTCTACCAGAGACTTCCAACAAACGAAACACTCCCAAAGGAACTTCATCCTGTGTTCTTCTTGTTTGTTGCCGCTCCCAGTGTTGCTTCAATGGCATGGGCAAGAATGCAAGGCTCTTTTGATTATGGATCGCGGATTGCCTACTTCATTGCTTTGTTCCTTTATTTCTCACTGGTTAGTATCCTATCATTTAGATACTTTAAAGCATTTATCTTTATTACCTTCAAACAGGATTAATATCTAAACCTTTGCTGCCATTTTTATTTTTTTGTGATTTTGCAGGCTGTTCGAATTAACTTTTTCCGAGGATTCAAGTAAGATGTCATGAATATTGCCTTTGTATTTTGTCTACTCTCATACTTGTGGTTCAGTCTTGTGATGTTTATTCTTTTCTTGAACTTTTCAGGTTCTCATTGGCTTGGTGGGCATACACTTTTCCGATGACTGGTGCTGCCATTGCTACAATTAGATACTCAAATGAAGTCACCACTATAGTAACCCAAGCTCTTGCGGTAATACTCTCTTTGGTTTCTACGCTAACAGTAACAGCCTTGCTTGTAACTACTATAGTGCGTGCCTTTGTGTTCCGAGACCTCTTCCTTAATGACACGGCTATTGCCATTAGTAAGAGAAGGCCTAAACATCACCATCACATGAAGTGGTTGCATCGCAGAAATGGAAGCACAGATCAGAGAGACATTGAAAATTTCTTGAAATTTTCATATCCAGATGAAGATTTAGAAGCTTGTGAAAATCAGTCCAGCAATGACAGTTAATAGAGCTCCGAGTCCCAGTAATCTCCAACAAACATCAGGCTAAGTTTAAATGCTTGCCATTCTCTGAATCTTCATTATTCCAACATGTGAGGAACACGTCTTTGAGGAGTCTTCAGAGTTCCGGTGACCGTAGTTTAAGATGATATGAAGATTTAAGCGACAAGGATGGAGTAATGTATTAAAATTGGTATATGAGTTATAAAATACTTATCTTGATGGGTTGTATATCAGATGGCAATCTGTGGTTTTGCTAATAAAATTTATAGCTTAAAATATAGCTCAAGTTCTTTTGCTACTTAATCATGAGAGTTTCTCTGTAACTAGCTGATTTAAGTTTATGCAGCAATTTAGAATTTGGTAACTGGACTAGAAAAGAATAGATGCAAACCCATTGATGCTGTTTATGTTCTAAACACTTCTGATCTAACATAATCATCTGTTCCTTTCACACCATATGTGACCACTTGATCATTTATGTAATCCTAATCTAGCTCTGTCTTAGATTTATCTGACGTATTTCATATGAATTCGGAAGCCTTTTCTGTCGTTATTGTTTTACGCGAACAATGTTGTATCGGTTACATGTACTGATATAGAATCAAAGAGCCAAGAAATGACAACTCGAAAGGCAAAAAAGTGCAACAGGATCAGACAATTTGATCATGTTATTTTCCAGGCCCAAGCAATCAACAAAATGGATCCTTGGTTCCCAGTCCCCCACAATCTATTTGGACCATACCATGCCAATTAATGTGGAAATTAGATGCTGCAATATCTGTACTTGTGCCTAATGTTTCTTCACACACTGTCAAATTGTGATTCATGAACTAATTTCAAACATGGGGGCAAGAACATGCATCCATTTGCTCAATGACCTGTTTACGCCGCCAAAAATGGTTCATGGGATGATAAGAGTGACACAGCAGTAGAATGTCACAGTTTCCTTATCTAGCATCTAGGCAATTGTATGTGGCCTGTTCACAAAAGCAGCAGCACTGAAAAACTAGTATGTGTTCGATGCAGTAAATGCAATCCGAAATACAAGGCTGCGATGGCTACGCATCTTGACGCCTTTAGTATGTCTCATATAGGTTCATTTCATTCAAAATAACAAAAACCAAACCAACTCATTGATATAGACCTTGCCTCATTATGTGCAATGAATACACTCAGTACTCAAGACATTCTGAAACAGAGAGGAATTAACAGAACATGACATTAGGCCAAAGTTATCCGACACACGGCACACAACAATGTCACAGTCTCATGGTCTGTTAGTTTCAACATGTCTGCAAATCATTCCAAGCAAACCTACCAAAGTAATTAAGGTTCATTTCGGCTCTTCGTTTTATGACAACATTGTTATCAAACACTTGCAGAAAGATCTCAAATATCTAGTTAATCCCCTCTTATCTTTTCCTGTGGTTCATATACTTCTTAGGACATTATCGCGAAAGCTTACATCCTCAAGCTTGAAATCTCTCTAGCTAATCTCCATTTAATATTTTGGCTGCAAGCACTATAATGACATGGCTACTGTGACCTGTTATTAAGTTATACAGTGACTAAAGAATCAATAGCAGCGACAAGTAGCATGTATAAGGATTTTGGTCCCCCACAAACATCATAAAGGCTATAATCTTGATTGTGCTTGCTTGTGAATATGAAGATCAAGAAAATCCAACATGGAAGACAAAAAGAAACAGATAAAAAAAAAAACACAAAAACACAAAATCAATGCTATCAAAATTTTGGCATTTCTGCTAGCACAACTTGTCTATGTCTCCCTATCTTACTGGTTGACATGTGACTAACTTATCGCCCTAAGCCTATTTTTTCGCGAAAAAACTGGACCATACAGATTATAGCTACAAATTTCGCGTTAAGTTACCTGCAATTGGCTTGAAATACATAGCTTCATGATTGAAAGAATAGGCATGTTCAGAGGTGTATATAAGACCCCATCTAATGTATTGGTCCCCATGAAGCTTTTGCTAATAGAATGAGAATGACTAGCAAGTAAGCTACTAAACTAGGAGCCTAATTCAGCAAAAAGATTGATACTATTAACTGTTAATGGCTCAAAAGTGTGTGCTACAATGCTTGCTGCTAGAGATATTGGGCACATAAAGAATTGGCATCTATGATTGTGTCACAAAGCTGTCATTGGAGTTTAATTGGTGCATCTGATGCTTGTGGAGAATGCATATAAGTTATAAATTATAAAAAAGCAAAGCCTAAATACATGCAACATGTCTCTCAATTGTAGCATATGGAACCAAAAGCTTTGCCCAATAACAAAGAATATGCAGTAGTCTTTTGCTTTAATTCTTTGGGAATTTCACAAGTTTTGTTCACTTCATTATGCAATCCAAAATGGCAAAGAAAAGAATGAAGTATTGGATGTTACTTGTTAGGGGTGTGGATCGGTCGGTTAATCTTTGATTTTTTAACCGAACCGAAATTATTTGGTTAAGTAAATATTTAACCGATTTAACCATATGATGACACATAACCATTAACTAACTTAACCATTATTTTTCGATCGGTTTTGGTTAATTCGGTTATTAGCCAGTTAAGAATCTTCACAAATAACAATCCACTTTAACACATTAATACAAATTTAAATTCATCAAAAAGACAAACATATATTTATTTAATAATAGAAGACAAATTTAAATTCATCAAAAAGCAGTCTATAACTACACTCAGTAGAGGCATAAGGTAAAAATTTTAATTAAAAATATATATAAAGTCAAATTATGATTTGTAATCGGTTAATTGGTCGGTTCGGTTATACAAATCTCATAACCTTAACCAAACCGAAAAATCGAAAAAGTTAAAAATCTTAACCGAAAAAACAGATTTAATCACAATAACCAAACCATTATAAAAATATTGATCGGAACGGTTCGGTTAATCGGTTAAAATTGATTAATACACACTCCTATTGGATGTAAATTCTAAATAGACATTTTTTTTACTTTGAAAGCATAGCTGGTCACGTTTTTGTTTTTTGACTTTGAAAACATGTCTATTTAGTGAGGAGAACCAAAATTTTCTTAGGCTCATCCTTAATAGTGATGAGGAATGTCACAACATACTATAAAGTTTTAATTTTTCAATTACATTTAGTTGGTCCGATGCTAGCAGGGAAAAAAATTTTGGGATTAAATTCTAAATAAAAATTATTCTCAATTGGTTAGTTTAAATTCTCTCATGGTGTAAAAAGCCAACGGCTTATTCTGATATGTGTTGTGAAATTTCTGAAAATACGAAGCACAAATCCAGGAGATTAGTTAAGGTGCGCGTAAAATGACCCGAACACCTCGGTTACAAAAAAAAAAAAAAAAATTCTCTAACTAAAATTAATTACCAAGTGCTTTGCTGGTGGGAATCAAAACTTATCATAATTATAACCTTATAGTATTTTACTACTAAAAATTCAACGAGAATGGACTGGCTAGATAATTAATTTCTTGAACCGAACAAAAACAATCTCACTCAATCTTGAAAGCAAAAAAAAAAGGATATTTTGACTCTTAATAACTAATTTAAGGAGATTAATAAACCTTTTAATTTCAAGTTTTTCTAGAAAAAAGTAAACATACCCATGAATAATAAAAAAAAAAAAGTATAGATGATTTCATTAAGTAAAAAAAAAATTTACAAAACTAAGGGAGATATATTGATGAAAGAGACAAAGCCATTGTAATATATGCATATAATTGTCTCTCTCTTCCTCAGCTCATTGCTTCCATGGACAAATTTACATTATCTTCACAAAGAGGAAAGGACAAGCATCACCAAGTTGCTGCTCATTTTCTTCTATTCACATGTGAACTTGTCATGGCCATATCTCTCCTTTTCTTTTTTTGTTCTATTCTCCTTTCCTCTTTTTTATTCATTTTCCTGAAGAAACCAAATGGTAACAAACAATATCAATACCTTAATTATAATTCCTTGGTTCTTGTTCCAAAATGAAAAAAAAGGGTTTAAGCCAAAATCAAAATTATGAATCACTTACCAATGGATCTTTTACAATGAAGAACTGCTTCATAAATGGAGCTTTCAGAATCACAAGACTTGCGCCAATTATCATCAACAGAATAAGCCACGCTTACTCTTGGAGATGTTGCTGCTGAATATACCCAACTATTCATAACATGAACTCTTGAATCGCCGCCTTCAGCTCTAGAACTTGATCTCCTCCCTCTTATTCTTCGATACAATGGTGTCAGAAAATCCAAATACCTCTGAAGAATTCGTTTTGACAACTTTCGACACCTTCTCAAAGAAGAAGGGTTTCTGTTTGTCTGCTTACTGCCTTCAGCCGCAAGGTTTGATCCATGTGAAGAGTTAGGCAAGGGTAAAGCACCAGAATCTGAAGATGCAAAAGCATCCATTTTCATTTGGTCGACAAATAGAGGCATAACATAACCATTGGAAAAGAGCTCATCTGCATGAACAAGAGCAAGAGGAGAGTGTGAAATAGGGAAATCAAATTTGAAATCCTGAGAGTTTCTAATGAATCTCTTAGA